>NW_021011480.1:6347216-6377288 GCF_003987935.1 Bombyx mandarina
ACTAACAGTAACAACATTAACGTTATTTAATGTATAAACCGTTCAATAAGAACTGCAAACTATCCCCTTGAAGCTACAGTTTATGTAGGAATAAGTATGACTTTTTGGCGGGAACGCGACGGTGTGAAGTTGTGAGCAATTGCTTTTAATTTGTCTATTTAGCTGTTTCTTCGGGTTTAAATGTGTAATAATAGTGGTTTATTAACTGTTTAATATCTGTGAAAGTGCACAAACGTGGGAAAATGAAACAAAGCCGCTGTACGTAACTTCTCGGTTTCCTCCAAAAAGTCCACTGAGATCTTAGTAAATGATCACCACCATTTTACTGAGATTATATTTCATTCCATATCATCTCATCTCATTTCATTTCATCCCTTTTGATTAATGTCTCAAATTAATCATCTTCATTTCATTTCACTCCATAATATCACATTTCATTTCACTCCATAATATCATTTTTCATAAAAATATGAATATAAATTAAAATAAGACATGACTTAAAGGTCTCAGTTACCAGGTCATAAAATCCATTACAAATAGGAATAATTCCAGCGCACCCTGGCGGCCGTAGATTACCATTCTCGAATATTTAAAGTCTGTGGCATGTCACTTTTTACATCGAAAAAGTCAGGATCGAAATTTTTGAGCGAGCCATAGTTTGTGGTGATAAAATTAATAATTTCAAGTAGATTAATTGTTGTAATTGATATAACTAGTTAATATCAGTAAAATAAAGTTGTGAGTGATTGATATAATATACAATTTAGGAACCAGAAGTACCGTAGAATTAAATAAAATTTCGCAACCTCAAAAAACTGTTCTGCTCACAGTAAACACAGTCGGTAGTCTGGCGCTCCGTTTACAACGGGATTTTTGAACGGAACTTGGCGCCAGATTCTACCGAATCTGTGGATCCAGAACCGATTCCATTTCTTCCGGTCTTATATTTTTTGGCATCTGAACTTTTTCTTTTGAATTTCTTAATGTAAGGCATTCTGTGTGCGAGATGTACACACATGAGTTAAGTCTTAGTTCTATACTCCAACGGCTGCCCCACCCTCCAAATCAGAATGCATTATTGTTCCACGGTTGAAATGGGCCGTGCAACCTCACGAAGCGCCCTACTATCAGCCATTATGAAATTTATATTTATTTGCGGATTTAATTTTCATTACATGATATGACTCGTTCATTGCGGAAGTCATACGTGAACTTGTTGTACGTTTACTGGTGGAAGGACCTCTTGTGAGTCCGCACGGGTAGGTACCACCACCCTGCCTATTTCTGCCGTAAAGCAGTAATACGTTTCGGTTTGAAAGGTGGGGCAGCCGTTGTAACTATACTTGAGATCTTAGAACTCATATATCAAGGTGGGTTGCGCATTTACGTTGTAGATGTCTATAGGCTCCGGTAACCACTTAACATCAGTTGGGCTGTAAGCTCGTCCACCCATCTAAGCATTAAAAAAAACCTCTTTTTTCCTCATGCATACACTTTCCCCTCTCTAGTTCTATGTGGCTCCTTTTATGTTTCAAATTCGTGTATTCGAACATCGACACAGTCGCATTGCTCGACGAGAATGCACCGGGCGTCTTATTCTATAGGTCACGAGATTTAGGCTTTAAAATTTAAGAATACAATATGTATAAATACTTTCATCTTAAGCTTCAATATCGAAGACGGTGTACACGTTTTGAAATGCGCAATCTCCGGTGACAACTAAACTCCGGGCGGTCGGTAAGCACGTCGCATTTGCAGCAAAAAAATAATTAGTTTTTAAAATCTAATAGAAGTTCGCATGGTTCAGAGAATGTCACATACAGCCAACGATCTCTTGGGCTATAGCAGAAGAAAAAAAAAACAGGTAGGTGCAAGAATCTACACATCGTTATGAAATACGTTTCAAAGTATCGGGTATTTATGTATTATTTTATATCAAATAAAACACGTTAGTCACAAGACGTTGTTACCGTCTGAATTGTGCTCATTTTTAATTGGTTTATGTTATTTGATAGTTTAGTTTTGAAGATTTTATAGGATGACATGTGATATTTTAATTTTTGGTGTAAATTTTACGATTTTGTTTAATATTTTGTGTTTGTAATGTAATAAAAGAGCCAGCTTCTCAATTTCGAATCTTTTTTATTGGGCTGTATGGGCAAACTACCAAAAAGTCCACCTGTTTTTGAGTGGATAAAGAGATTTTTTTAAGTTGATCTGGTAACTAAGACCTTTAGGTCATGTCTTATTTTAATTTATTTTCTTATTTTTATGAAAAATGATAATATGGAGTGGAATGAAATGAAATGGAATAAAATGATTTGAAGATGATCAATTTGTGACATTAATCGACTGGGATAAAAATAAATGAAATGAGATGAGATAATATGGGATGAAATATAATCTCAGCAATATGGTGGTCATTTACTGAGATTTTGTCAGTGAAGTTTTTGGAGAATCCCAAGAAGTTACGTCCAGCGGCTTCGTTTCATTTTCCCACATTTCTGCACTTTCACAGAAACTAAACAGTTAATAAACCACCGTTATTACACATTTAAACCTGAAGAAACACTAAATAGACAAAATAAAACAAATCAGACAACTTCACTCCTCGCGTTCCCGCCAAAAAGTCCGGATAAAGAGACTTCAAGTCAAAGTGTAGATTATGTTATTTGTTATTGTTCTTAAATAATAAGTGTATTATCTATGGTCATTGTACGTAAAAAAGAGCGCGTGACTGCTTCGCTTGCCCGCCATCACGATAGGCCAGCGTCGGCCGCACGTGATTTAGTGTTTTTTTTTACAGGTGCAATCACCGGATTCCCACCTGCGTGGCGGGTGGGGTATGTGGGAGTTGAACCTCACTAAAAACTCCTGTCCCTCACAGCCGGCGCCCTACCCTGGACCGGGCCGTAGCCTGGTCGAGGCTGTTGAGACGTAGGACAGGGTTGACGCAGGGCATATTACATACCCGGTCGGCGGTGTATCGCGTTCCGACCTGGCAGGCTGGTTCTGACCCATCGGGGTATCCCGGAACACCACCCGGGCGGCCCGGTAGAGCCGCCGTACCGCGGAGACCGGCGTCGTTGGTCGTCGACTATCGCCTCGACGACCCGTCGGTCGGACGTCCTCAAGATGGCGCCGCGAGTCTGGTTGTAGTGTTGACCGCAGGAACCCCCCTACTCTGACCGGGTTCTGACCCCGGACGGAGATCGGACGTCGGGTGTAAGAGTGCAGGAGAGTCGTTTAGTGCGGTAAGGCCCTAAAAGATCCTTGGGCGTCAAGTCCCACATACCTCGCACGCCCCCTAGGCGCGGGGACCTTGTAGGACAGTGTTCGATTTCCTTCTACAGCAACTCTTATCTAATTATTTTTAGACAGAGAGTTTTGTCTTCGTTGAACTGATGATTATATTATATTTTGATATTATTATATTATTATAAAATAAATCGACTGATGTTATAGTTATAGGTAGTAAGTAATAAGACGAATTTATAAACGATTTTATTGGAGTTTCTATTTTATTTTTTATTATATAATTTTAGTCGAGGTTAGAAACTTTTTTAAAGGTGGATAGACTATAAAGTCAGAGATTGGGCTTAAATTTGGGCGCATGTTGTACGTGCGCTTAAATTGGCGTGCTCTGTTAACGCTGGTGCCGGAGAGAGACAGAGAGAGAATATTAACGGATGGCCGTGTTCGTACAAAATGCGCTTGAGCTAAGGCAAAAACTGACATTCAATGAAATTTTATGATTTCTATTCTAGATCACTGGATAAAATCAAATAATTCGAATACTTTTTACATTAGGCTTAGTAGGTACTGTTACGCGGGTAAGACTAGCGTCATCTATTGTCGAATAGCAGAAACGAATATCAAAAGAAATAGTAAAATCGAGAACCCTGGAGAAATGCAACGCCATCTATTATCAAATAGCGGAAACACATATCGAAACAACAGGCCTTACCGAGAATGCTCTCGATAATTCTAGGTATGTCGTATCGACTATAAAAGCGTTGACACGAAGGCAGTTAGTAATCGAATCTACTCGAAGCGAAACAGCGAACGGATAGTCGTAGTCCAAAGACAACAACAACCTAAATCTTGAGTCACGGGTACTAAGTATCAGTTTTCACATTACAACGGCTGCCCCAAAAACTTTCAAACCGAAATGCGTTACTACTTCACGGCAATTTTGTTTTTAATCACAACAATGCATTCCATCAACACACACCATATAATTGAAATGCGGGATGTGTCAGGGAGAGCATTGAACCTTGTAGAGCGTCAGCTAAAATAGTCGTGTATCGAAACATTGTCGGTCAGCGACTTTGATGTGCCGACTTTGCAGAAACCTGGTAATCGACTTGTTGAGTCGGGAATTCTATCAGACTTATCTAAGTTGTATATTTCTGATGCCCATAGACTACACGTTCTGAATACGGCCACCCACTTTAGTGCAGGAAGTCACTGTTTGAATTGTACAGTACAACGGCTGCCCAACCCTTCAGATATGAAGATATGGATGCTGTATCAAGTCAGAATGATGGTGTACTACTGGTACACAAGTTATGCAAATTTATAAGGCTTACATTGTTACAATGTTTTGTAAATTATTAATCATAGAATATCTAGGGTTTTTCTTCAATGGATCCACTCACTTATGGGTCAGTAAAAAGAGAGTAGTTCAGTCTTTTTTAGTCTAATAATGCTGTTTAAAATATCAGTTTAAATATTAAAATGACATTATTGACATGTCCTTCTTTAAAAGAGGCTTGTGGAGAGTATTAAGCGGTAGGCAGCGGCTTGGCTCTGCCCCTGGCATTGCTGAAGTCCATGGGCGACGGTAACCACTCACCATCAGGTGGGCCGTATGCTCGTCTGCCTACAAGGGCAATAAAAAAAAAAAAAAAGAAATATTAAGGGCTTTAAATATTGTTTTCGTGTTTTTAATACAGAAAACGCAATTAAGTCTTTCATTGTATTAATTTATTCTGAACTATTTGATATCGTTATATAATTATAATGCATAATTATTTAGTAAAATTAATACGTGCCGCAAGAATTTATTGAAGACATTTATGTATTGGGCTAATTATGAGAATGTTTTGTAGAAATTCACACTTCTTTGCATAGAGAAAGGACTAACTATTGTTTTGAATTCTGGCACTTTTCTTGACCTGGGTTTTCATCTTTTTTTTTAATTGCTTATATGGGTGGACGAGCTCACAGCCCACCTGGTGTTAAGTGGTTGCTGGAGCCCATATACATCTACAACGTAAATACGTCACCCACCTTGAGATATAAGTTCTAAGGTCTCAAGTATAGTTACAACGGCTGCCCTACCCTTCAAACCGAAACTCATTACTGCTTCACGGCAGAAATAGGCAGGGTGGTGGTACCTACCCGCGCGGACTTACTAGAGGTCCAGTAATAAATAAGCACCAGTCAAAAATACGATAAGGGGATCCTGGATAAGAGCCAGCCGTCTCCTATGTTGAAGTTTTCATATATGAAAGACCTAGCGTGCCATTCCTTGTATCAACTTGTTTTGTTTACCGATTATTTGGATTGATTTCATAAAATCCATATACAGAGATTCGAAACGTCGCCATGTTAAAGCAATAAAACTTATTTCTTATTTATGTGTAAAGAAGCAAAATTTAAATTTAATTTTTATTTTTTTATTTTTAATAATTATTATTATATTATAATACTTTGTATTAATTGTATGTATATTTACGGAGATATGTATGTGTATATGTATGTGTACATATATGTATATGTATTTCACTGGAATGGTACACCGCGCGTAGTTCGTTTCCAAATGATTCTTGTCCACCTGATGGTTGTCTGGAAGAGATCGCTCTTACCGATAAGACCGCCAATTGTACTTTTTTGTTTTTAATGTATCGCACTGTTTATTTGTTTTTTGGTGTACAATAAAGAATACTCTCTCTCTCTCTCTCTTTCTAAAACGCAAAACGAACCGAAAATTAAGTTTTAATTCCATGACTCGCAAAAATCGAAGGGAGTACGAAATGAATGCTCATATGCAACAGTCATCATGAGTGTATCCTTCATGCCCTTTGGTCAGATGTGGATTTTCCATCAGGCTGAGTAGGCTGCTACCCAGGACGACAGTATTGAATCATCAGAATACGTATTTAAACACCTAAATGTATTAGTGGCACATAAATCCATTTAACACCAATTATACCAACACTCACTGATACCTATTTCTACCATAGCGGGTATACGACAAATATTACTCAAAACAACAAAACAAAATAGTATAATAACTGTAGATTAATCGGTAAGAAAAAATCACGAAGACAAATGTCCAAAAGCAATAAGATGATACGTGCATTTTCAATGGACACATTCGAAATGGGTCATTTGACCCGTTATGGTATGTTTAGTGTGAATATGTCACACCCCTTAGACAAGATTGTGTACTAAGGTATCGGATTGTGGAGATCGATGGGGACGGCATAATTTGAACATTCTGCTGGCGGCAAATGTCCAAATCCGTCACTGGCTTGGGTCACATGACGCATTTCCTATCACCAGCTGTAACTATATTCCACTAAGGTATTATTAAAAATCAAACGAATATTGAATTTAAAAGAAAGTATTTTACGACTAGTAATTAAAATACACTATAGTTAAGAATAGAAGCAGGGCTGTCAATAATTTACTTTATATATTTATTTAGGGTAAAACCTGGATAGATGCCGCAGCGGGATAGATGCCTCATGTTCTAAAAACCTAACTTCCCGCACTCATGACAAAAAATGAATTTAATAAGTAGGAACCACAGTCACCCTATACCTTATCTACCATTTGAAAATCGCGTGGTGACGAAGTGTTTTCCTCGTGCATGTAATTTTCTCCGCGCGGAATTTCACGAACACGTAAAAGATTGAAAGGTTAGTATTTAGCGTGGTATAACTTTATAATTAGTGTAAAATTCCATTATATTTTTTACTACGTGAATATATTGGTTCATTGAGTCTGCATCTAGGTGTAAATAAATGCTATTAAGTTTATAATTTATTTACAAAAAATTTGGGCATCTATCCTTATCACAAAGGATAGTTGCCCTGATTTTTTGGGGTATAGGTGCCTTTAGAGGCATCTATCCCTCCATACTCTACCATTTCAGAATATAGCTGAAATATGCCACGAAAACATAAAACACAAACAACTGATTTACAGTTCAAGAAGCGAAGATGACTATAAAATGAAAGGAAATAAAACAATAGATTTGCCCCTAAAGAAATCTAAGGGATAAACCTAAAACGCATGTAATAATATCTGCATTGAATGTTTTGAAAACTATAAAAATACGAAGTCGCAATCAGACTGGATTCAATCTTTAGTGTTTCAGAACTAGCTACATGAAACGTGTTTTTCAGAAATGATGTAGAAGATGTGAAAAATTTAAAGCACTATCCAGTTAACTTCAATTGGACAAAATAATAAAGATACCTTTATTGTGTTAATTTAATATAAAAAAAATACGATTTTGCAATGTACACATTGACACTTAATGTGAATATTTTATAAACAATTAAGAGTTTATATTTTTGTTGAATAAATATTTGTAAAATTTAATTGAATAAAAAAATAGGATAATGCATGTTGAAACTAAAAAAATTGTAACTTAGCTTACGCTTACTTAACGCTTTAAAAATTTAATTATGATCATTTGTGTGATATGACAATTATCTTTTAATTATAAACATTCAAAGACTTAAAAAATACAAAATATTTTTTATTATTATGACCTATGTTTCTTGGAGACAATTATTGCTCTGTTAGGAATAGAACTTCTTAATATTTGGTTTGGTTTTTTCGTTTACACGATATAAAGGGCATCTATCCTGCACTGCAGGCATCTATCCTACTCAGTATTTTCTTGGTGGGGCAACTATCCATACAGGTAGGCATCTATCCTCCAAAAAAAGGTTCTACGAAAAACGAATTTCTACAAAATCTGTATTTGATAGGTTAAAGAAAAATTATACTAATTAAACATAAAGGATTGAGCTAACTAAATTAATAGAAATTATTCGTATAAAATTAATATTTTCAAAATTACATGACTATTTCAAAAAGTGGGGCATCTATCTCGGCTTTACCCTAATATGAAAGCAGTTTGCCTATATTTTTGTTGTTGTTGCATTCACTGTGGGAGCGAAACGGTAACCATTAGATACTAAGTGAAACGAGGTATTCTTTAAAGACTTATAGGGCTACGATAACAATGCTATTGGCAATTCTTTTGACATACCTTTGACTCCAGTTTCGGAGTCATTTGGAAGGCAAAGCCAAGTTGGCGTCCAAAATGCTGGGAGTCCTCAACAGAGCGAAGCGGTACTTCACGCCTGGACAAAGGCTTTTGCTTTATTAAGCACAAGTCCGGCCTCGCGTGGAGTACTGCTCCCATCTCTGGGCCGGGGCTCCCAAATACCAGCTTCTTCCATTCGACTCCATACAGAGGAGGGCCGTTCGGATTGTTGATAATCCCATTCTCACGGATCGTTTGGAACCTCTGGGTCTGCGGAGGGACTTCGGTTCCCTCTGTATTTTGTACCGTATGTTCCATGGGGAGTGCTCTGAGGAATTGTTCGAGATGATACTGGCATCTCGTTTTTACCATCGCACCGCCCGCCACCGGAGTAGAGTTCATCCATACTACCTGGAGCCACTACCGTCATCCACAATGCGTTTCCAGAGGACTTTTTTGCCACGTACCATCCGGCTATGGAATGAGCTCCCCTCCACGGTGTTTCCCGAGCGCTATGACATGTCCTTCTTCAAACGAGGCTTGTGGAGAGTATTAAGCGGTAGGCAGCGGCTTGGCTCTGCCCCTGGCATTGCTGAAGTCCATGGGTGACGGTAACCACTCACCATCAGGTGGGCCGTATGCTCTTCTGCCTACAAGGGCAATAAAAAAAAAACATAAATTCATATTGGTTTTACTAGTTGTAGGATCTCTTGTGAGTCCGTACGGGTAGGTACTACCACCCCGCCTATTTCTGCCGTGAAGGAGTAATGCGTTTCGGTTTGAAGGGTGGAGCAGTCGTTGTTACTATACTGATACCTTAGAACTCATTACTCAAGGTGAGTAGCGGCATTTACGTTGTAGATGTCTATGGGCTCCAGTAACCACTTAACACCAGATGGGCTCGTCCACCCAGTTAAGCAATAAAAAAAAATTGACAAAAATTAGCTAAGAATCGAAACGTGTCTAGACGAAGCTGTTTCAAGTAGAGACAGGCTGGATTACTATATGTCCCTTATTTCCTCATGTATCTTATATACCTTTAAACGAGCAATTGTTGTATATATACAATCTTGGTAAGAACGCGCCTCTCAGCAGATTAGTTGGGGAATTAAATAACATGCATAAGAAGTATTCTCTGGACGTTTTTGCTGGCACTGTTGACAGTTTTAGACGAGAAGTCTACAGCCTTGCTCAATGAGTTTTTTCAATTAAGTAATAGCGTATTTGGTAGTAAATGTGTAATAATGTAAGGTCTTCATGTAATGTTATATATAGTTTTTTTTTTGTTTTTTTACATTATGAACCGCTTTTTTTTATGCATGCAGTCGGTATCTGTAATTGTGTTAGCATTTAGTGTGAAATCAATGTATATGATACCTGTAATGTTCTGTGCTGATGTATAACATGTTGGTACCCAATAAATAAAATAAATAAATAAAAAATCTGAATCTTGGAAACGGCTCCAACGATTTTCATAAAATTTAGTATACAGGGGATTTCGGGGGCGATAAATCGATCTAGCTACGATTTATTTTCAGAAAATGTTGTTTTATTCTTGTTTTCAATAATCAACTCTTCCCGACATCTATTGGCGAATAATAATACTATTTTTCTTAATTGAGGGCAACTAACCGCTTTAAAGACACAACAAGATGGCGTTATCAAAAAAAAACCGTGCAAAGCTCGGTCATCATCTAGTGAACTTTAAAGACGAAACAATGTATGGAGAATGCAAATAAAAATTCAAGATTATTTTTTATTAACGCAAACGCTGCTGACCCTAACTGACATTAGATGCGCAATTAAGAATGTCTTACCGTCTGATGTAAAGGCTTTTAATTATATCTCCGCCTAAATACCTGACAACAAAAGGATGGATGTAATATTGTAATCACTTTTGTTATTTCGTAGGACCGATTGAAGGCTTATTATACTAGCTGGATATAATAATATTCCACGTATTTAAATGCTATGAGAAGCGAATTAATTTAACGATTTTAAAGTGTTGTTATCATTAAAGATATATTTTACTAATGATAAAGTTTTGATAGAACTATCCTGAAGCTTTCTGAAGCACTGGCCTGGAGGTTAGGACAATTTGGGAGTTATATCTCATTTAAACATAAAGATCGGGTGCAAAAACATGACAACCCTAGATTAATACCATGTTTTTATTGCCCTTGTAGGCAATAGACGAGTGTAGGGCCCCATATAGACGAATACACGGTTATAAAGTCGTCGTGGCCTAACGGATAAGACGTCCGATGCATTCGTGTTGAGCGATGCGCCGGTGTTCGAATCTCAGGCGGGTACCAATTTTTCTAATGAAATACGTACTCAACAAATGTTCACGATTGACTTCCACGGTGAAGGAATAACATCGTGTAATAAAAATGAAACCCGAAAAATTATAATTTGCGTAATTACTGGTGGTAGGACCTCTTGTGAGTCCACGCGGGGGGGTACCACCACCCTGCCTATTTCTGCCGTGAAGCAGTAATGCGTTTCGGTTTGAAGGGTGGGGCAGCCGTTGTGACTATACTTGAGACCTTAGAACTTATATCTCAAGGTGTGCGGCGCATTTACGTTGTAGATGTCTATGGGTTCCAGTAACCACTTAACACCAGGTGGGCTGTGAGCTCGTCCACACATCTAGGCAATAAATAATAAAAAAAAGAAGTTAATTTTACCGGTTAATCACGTGTTATTACATGATTAACTTTTCTTTGCATGTCATTTTAAGCTTAATAGTCTTATCACGCGTTTCTGGTACCAAGGTATTCAATCATTCATAATTAAGTATGCAAAATAGAGAATTAAATTTGTAATAGTAAAAGTAGGTATATGAATTGTCGATTTATAAGATTAACTATTATCTTTCTTCTTAAAACAAAACACTATGTGATTAATCTAAAACAGAGTTTTATTTATTAAATACAGTTAAACTTTTACTTAACAAATATCAACTAATGAAATAACTATGTACTAACCTAAAACAGAGAATCGACAATTAAATGTTCATGCTTTACTGTTCTTATATTCAAATTTGAATCGTCCTTTTTACTTTTATAAATAAGCTAATTCACAAGGAGTTTTATTAAAAATGGTTGAATGTTTTTCTGATACCTACCTACATACCCAAATATGAATGGTTCTCTCAACGTCAACGTCAACACAAAGCTTACATCATAGACCTATATAGTAGGGACACGACATATTGTTCTATACGTACAATTGCTTATATAAATAGCACCCATTTTGAAGGCACATACATAAACATATATCTATCTCGTTCTTACTCAGCACTTTAACTCGCAGGAAAACAATATAACAGTATTTCAGTGCGTACATAAAATGAAACATGAATATACGTAAATATCTCCGTCTCCGTCTAATGAGGCCGAAAATCCGCCATGTTTAGCGCGCCAAATGTCATTGTCACGTCAGTTCGGCCGTCTGTTTTGGGTTGTACATTATTTATTGACTTTGATATCGATTTAATATGATTGATTATATAAAATTTCATAATTTATCATGCTTAAAACATACAAAAATAATAATTAAAACGTATTTTATAGGATCTCAAGAAAGTCGATGTCCTAAAACTATTATCTATATGTATTTAAATTCATTATGGAGCCCTCATCCGAAAAATCCATTTTTCGGTCGGAATCTATTGATCATGACACTAATCATAAATACCACTTTAAAATATGTCATCAAAACATATTTAGACATTCTGTTTAGATATTTCGGGAAAAAGGCTACCGACAAAATCTCTTCGGAACTATTTAAATAAAATAGTTTTATTCCGCAGTGAGTAAAACACTATTGTAAATTTGTTAAATATTTAATAATTAAGTGATTTTAGAGAGGAAGTCACAAGGAATGACGTTTGTAATTAATGAATAAATGTTCTGTAGGTGTTTTTTTTTTCACGCGGTCCCTTGATAAGTTTAAAATTTGAATCACTCTCAAGCGAAAGTGATTCAAATGGTGCGGCGCACCTTCCTTGGGGTGCGCTGCGGTAGTATGTTACGGACTTTAGAGTCAGCAAAACAATTAAAATAGATTGTAATAGTCTAAGAAAAACACGTACTCAAAATACGATAACATTTAGCATGCTAGAAATGGGCTGATGGCTTTGAACTACGCCATATCTTTATGTTTTGCGACAAACGACAACTTTATAAAATCAGTGTAGCAACTTTTAAAAATCATCATATCGTTTACTTGGCAAATTCGAAGGACGAACTTGTCTTAGATTTCACCCATCTAAATCATATCATATTTGCACATAACAATATACCTACTTACTTCCCATTAAAGTATAAATTCTACAAATAAATAATACTCAACAATATTTAAAATAAAATGAGCCAAGAACGTTTATCGATAAAACCTGATAACATTGAAATCTTTTGTACAGCACTAAAGCCGCCATGTTTTGTGGCCAGATGACGTCACAGTGGCACGAAATTTTGGTTGACGTTTCATTTCCATAGGTTTCCTACTTCATTGGCTTACATACATATTGAAATGACTTCGTTTATCATTTATGTTCACGCTTGTTGAATTAATGCTGTTATTTATAGGTTTCAAGTTCATTAAAGAAATCCGTACCATAAATACATATTATCATAGGAAGGTATTAATTTTGTGTTCACATTGAAATTGAGTAATTGCGTTTTCATTTTTAATTTACGACCGCAGTTCCGATTGCTAATATCTTGGAATTTCACCTTAATTTATTTAATTTATCATAATATGCGGCTATAGCATTAAGATATTTTCAGGACAATACGACTTATACTATTGAGTATTGTATAAACTATATATTTATAAATTTATGTATATGCATTTGTGTATATATGTATATATATTTACAATTATATATGGTTTGTATTTTTGTGTATGTATTTGTAATTTAATCTGTATTTCAATGTACCTACCATTATTTAATCTGCACTACCTTTGGTTCACTGGTAGAGAATGCCTTAGGCATTAAGTTCGCCAATGAAAATACTACATAAAGTGTAATAAATAAATAAATAAATAAATTTTGTATATATTTTTGTAACAAATTAAATGCATGTGCGCACCACGCTGGGCTAAAAATCGATAATACTTTTTATAGCTTTAAGCACGAGGGAAGTCGAACGACGCGGTTGACCTGTGACCTCAAGTGCGAGGTCACAGCGGTCGTTATGGCAACCGACTAACAAAGCTTTAAACGATCTGTCCTAAACAAGCAAGTTCCGACTATTGTTAGAAGACGATTCTCGGCAACAGAAAACTAACCTATGCAGGAAATAATCTTAAATTATAAAAAAAAAAAACATGAATTTAATTAAATCTTTATTGCGATTTGTTCATTTTATATTGAAAACAATTTAATAAGTACAAAAATAATGACAAAAATAGTGATTTTACATTAAACATGTCAACATAATATGTGGCCGTTTAATGTAAGTTAAGTATATAAATAATAATAATAAAAAAATATACACACATATTATGTATGTGAAAATGCCTCTGAAGAAGTTAATGTAAAAATACTGATTTAATCTTCACTCTTACTGGTGGTAGGACCTCTTGTGAGTCCGCGCGGGTAGGTACCATCGCCCCACCTATTTCTGCCGTGAAGCAGCAATGCGTTTCGGTTTGAAGGGTGGGGTAGCCGTTGTAACTATACTGAGACCTTAGAACTTATATCTCAAGGTGGGTGGCGCATTTACATTATAGATGTCTATGGGCTGCAGTAACCACAAAACACCATGTGGGCTGTGAACTTGTACACCCATATAAGCAATAAATAAAAATAAAAATAAAATCTCCACCAAGCATGAAGGTGTCCCGCATTACGTTTGATAATTCGCGGTTTGCACTCATTCTACTCCATTCGCTTCTTTACTGACTGATTTTTTTTGCGCCACCCACCTTGAGACATAAGTTCTAAGGTCTCAGTATAGTTGCAACGGCTGCCCCACTCTTCAAACCGAAACGCATTACTGCTTCACGGCAGAAATAGGCAGGGCGGTGGTACCTACCGGCGCAGACTCACAAGAGGTCCTACCACCAGTAATTACGCAAATTATAATTTTGCTGGTTTGATTTTTATTACACGAATATATGTAAGTCTCGAGAAAGTGCATATAATGCTCAACGGTACTAAAATAGAACGTAAAAAGTACGTAAGCTCGAAGCTCTGCAGCTTACAATTTTATAGCTCTCGTTGCTTGGTCGAAGCCTTAAAAAACAAACAGGCACATAAAAAATTTAACACGTAAACGCTATACCATGGTTGAGCCTACAAATACCATATTTACAGCTTTCGCAATAAGATCGAAAGTTCTTTGACTATTAATTTCGTAGGCACAGGTGACGTTGACAAGTTTTCGTACTAAGCAAATTGATTTTTAAATTGAGGTGTACAAGTAATTTTTTTCGTTAACAAATTCGTGGTGTAACGCTGCCTCATTGAGTGTTTGCTTAATAATTTATGTTCGTATGTTTCAACAGATATCGCTTGTTCTAATATTGAATGTTACGTGAATTTTTATTAGCCACGAGACATGATGTATGTTTGGTTTTATAATTAGGTTTATGGGGAAAGTTCTCGAAGTTTACTCTCTCGCTTTTGCTTGTCATTGCTAAGTTTGGTAGCTTTATTCTTCTTTTTCAATTTCAGGTATTTGTCTGTTTTGTTATTCCCTACCGATTTGCTGGTAGCCTAACGGGCTAAAGTAGGAGAGCGCATGGGGCTGAACCTGAGAATGTTTGTTAAAATTACCTCCAGCAAGAGCAGTGGTTTTTAGAATCCACCACCGAAATTCTTGTCTATTAAGATTAGCTTACTTCTTTTTTTTATGAATGAGGGATTACTGGTGGCCCAGAGGCCTTCCCAATTTCACCAGGACATGTGGACGAGCAAGGGCTCAAAGGTTGTACGTCGAACTCTTTGCCAAGTTCGATGAGTAGGGTTACCGGGGTCCCTAAGCCTGCTGCTAGCGTTAGAGCTGAAGGAATCTCATGCAAGAGTTATTGGATCTTATGGATCCATAAAGTCGTGGCTTACTTCTGCCATTCTAACATTAATAACACTACTATTTCTGTAAATATATTTTTTTATCCATTACTCTTTGCTGTACACAAATACATAAAATATAGTTTAAAAATATTTAAAAAATAAACGAAATAAATGAAATAATAAATATTAAGAGACTTATTTAATCTCAATGAGTCTGGTCAAGATATGAGGCAAAAGTTATTGTATTGTTAATGTTCCTCGATACGTGTGTAAATTTTCATGTTTATCAAATATTTACAGATAGGTCAAGCTAATAAAGTAGTGATAAAGTAGCAGCGGTGTATTACGAAACAACATGTACAATAACAAGCTTAGGAATTCGATTACGAAATTAGAACGGATTAGCTCACGGTCCACTTTGTATTAAGTGGTGACACCGAACTGATGACCGCGACGAGGAAGACATCGCGGAACATGGCATGCGGTTTTGGATTCCGAGAGCAGAATCCTCGTCGCGGCTGCGATTTTAATTATTTTTTTTGCCCTTTTAGGCAAACGAGCGTACGGCCCACCTGATGTGGTTACCGTCGCCCATGGACTTCAGCAATGCCAGGGGCTGAGCCAAGCCGCTGGCTACCATACGAGAGAGGGCTTATCGTTTTCGACCATCGTAGCTGTAATGCTCGCCACCGATGCGTCCTCGACGGCAATGCTCGACTCCTGCGAGTCCACCACCTCGCAGAAGAAGACGGCGGAACGAGAGAGGGCGAGCTCTTCTTTCGCCACATCGATCCGACGCTGTCGAGCCGGGGCCGGAGGAGACATTACGAACGTCCATCCCGGCCCTTGTATCTGGCAGCCTCCCCCCGGTGAAGGTCACGAGGGGACTCGACGGTCGAGACCGCGCGGCATGCTACCGGAATTTTAGTGTACTGCGAAGGAGTTACATCATATCGGTGACTTGAACAAGAGTGCAGGGGAGTCGTTTAGCGAGTAGAGCCTTAAATTTCATTAGTAGATGAGCGTAGTCGTAAGTGAAAATAGACGAGAGTAAGTTCGTTGATGTTAAGAGTTTCACATACATGGACCTCCCAGTCCCACATACCTCGCGCCTCTAGGTGCCGGGGATTTTGTAAAAGGTTCGGCCCGAGCCCAAAAGACAAAAAGAAGGTGGTGGTTTTACCACTAACTCAGTTTTCCTCCTGCAAAACCTAAAAGGAGTGGTCACCGGAGCCCATAGACATCTACAACGTAAATGCCGCCACCCACCTTGAGACAAGAGTTCTTAAGTCTCGGTATAGTACAACGGCCGCGCCACCCTTCAACCCGAAACGCATTACTGCTTCACGACAAAAACAGGCAAGGTGGTCGTACCTACCCGTGCGGACTCACAAGACGTCCCACCACCAGGTTGTATCACACACTATGTAACACGTGAGAATGTTTACGTCTAACACTTTTTAATTAGAAAATACTTACAAATGAATCGTGTTACGTTTTGTAAACCAAGTTTTCCGGTTGTGAAAATAGTCGGTACGCGTTTGAACAGTTTTAGTCTATTGTCAGCTGTGTATCGAGCTGGAAATAACAAATCATGTGCCTCTAGTCATTGCTCATCAGTTTTTGGAACATGTTGATCATTTGGTTATGGTTTCTAAACGGTAAACTATTATATCTTATTTTTTTGTAATCATACCACACCACAAATGCTTAAAGTATTTATGGATCTACATAAATTTTAATTATTTACTTGCCTAAAGGGACTCCTTTTAATAATAAATTTTAGTTATTAAATTATTATTCTTATTATTTATTAATATTAATTTAGTATTTAATTAATTAATTTTTTTATTTTTATGAATACATAATTACAGTTTTTACTATCTATTCTTAATTTCAGAACAGACTTTAACAATGAAAATACACGAACTTAATGGATAAGCTAATATTTATATGAGTGTTGGACTCCCTAATAATAATGACAATAAATAATAATGTTAATTTTAAACGATTACCGCTAGTTAACCTATATTAATCAATCAATTTATTTAGAATATTTAAAAATAAAACTACAAAATAAATAATAATTGAAGTGAAACTTCTTTATCGGCGTTGGAAAAAAATTTACCGTCACATTTTTCGGTTACGCGTCACATTTTTCCGTTACGCGCCATCTTTTTTGTATTCATGTCTATGATAATAAAATCCTTTTGTTTAAACTTTATCTAATTTAACTTTTTTGTATTCATGTCTATGATAATAAAATCCTTTTGTTTAAACTTTATCTAATTTAACTTTTTTGTATTCATGTCTATGATAATAAAATCCTTTTGTTTAAACTTTATCTAATTTAACTTTATTTAACCAATTTCTAGAAAGTTGCATGTAGATCATTTTTCGAAAAATAAGGCCATAAAGAAGTTTCACTTCTTACGTGTGTACACTAGTACACGCACACATTTTTTTAATTATTTCATTCGGTTTCACGTAAATGAATCAAATTAAAGATATGTGAATAAAAATATGTACGTGCATTTTTAAACCTTGTAAGTTATAAATAGTTCTGCGGTGGACAGATCGTAGACACAAGCTAGTTTAAAACATTATGCCTGCAGTCAGAAATAACTAAGTGAATCTTCTGGTTTTTTGTAACATTAAGTGGGCAATGTTGCCTTTTAACTTAACGATTTATCCACTTACATATCTTTAATGAAATTAATAATATACTAGAGGTCCCGCAGTAGTCGAAATTCGACTATAATTAATTGGAATTGTAAGTTTGTACACTATTATGATTTATATTTCTATAATCACAAATTTCGCCAAGACTACACTATAAAAAATATTAACAAAGACAAACAATATTTAATCTATTCTCAATTTGACAACTGACGTCAAGAACAAAAGTTTGACAATAAATAGTATGCATGCGTGTGTGCGTCAAATACATGGTATGTAGTGTGTGTAATGTTTTTTTTATTGATTTAATGTATCTTTTATGCATTATTTAAAAAAAATATTAGCATTGTGCACTTCTTCTCTATATTCTCTATAAGTGTGGAAAATTTCATACTCCTCCGTACGCGCAATTTTCGTAAAAAGGGATACAAAGTTTTTGCTTCACGTATTAATATATAGATAATTGCTTTGAATACGAGTACATAACAAACTTTTATTTAACTTTTTGGATCACTAACTGAATCTTTGTAATTTCAATCATACAAGCCATCCAACTATCGTACAACACAAGATATTTGACAGATGCTTGAATCTCGCTTACGACATTTTCAAGATAAGCTCGCATATATACAAGTTCTGAACTCTACAATGTTTCTCTCGAAACTCTACAGTCAAACATTTTGACTGTAGAGTTTCGAGAAACATAATCTTATGGGAATCTATATATTAATACGTGAAGCAAAAACTTTTTATCCCTTTTTACGAAAATTGCGTGGACGGAGTAGTATGAAATTTCCCACACTTATAGGGAATATAGAGAAGGAGTTCAGAATGTTAATATTTTTTAAATTATGCATCAAAAATAAATTAGATCTAACAAAATAAAACACAAACATACACACACTACCATGTATTTGACACCCTAGAGTCTGTTATATACTGCCAATATAAAATAAAATAAAATAGCCTGTTGTCAATTTGAGAATAGAGTAATATTGTTTGTATTTATTAATATTTGTCTAAAGAGTAGTCTTGGCGAAATCTGTACCGAATTATAGAAGCATAATTAGTCTTTGGCAATAGAATCTCAATAGTGTACAAACTTATAATTTCAATTATGTAATTACGCCCCGCCTATTTCTGCCGTGAAGCAGTAATGCGTTTCGGTTTGAAGGGTGGGGCAGCCGTTGTGACTATACTGAGACCTTAGAACTATATCTCAAGGTGTGTGGCGCATTTACGTTGTAGATGTCTATGGGCTCCAGTAACCACTTAACACCAGGTGGGCTGTGAGCTCGTCCACACATCTAAGCAATAAAAAAAAAAAAAGGTTANAAAAAAAAAAAAAAAAAAAAAAAAAATTACAGTCAAATTTCGACTACAGGGTGACCACTAGTAATCTAAAATAGGATCTGCAATTGAAATTATAATTTCAGTGCCACCATGTATAAGTTTAATGTGGGAACGCGTAGACTGTTCATCTGACGCCGAACAAGCGATGCCGGAAGGCAAAGCTAGCGATATAGGACGGTTCCCTTGGCTCGGTGTTGTACAGCATAGTTTTTGTAAGTATTCTTTTTTCTTTTTTTCGCATAAGGGGGTGGACGAGCTCACGGCCCACCTGATGTTAAGTGGTTACCGGAGCCCATAGACATCTATAGCGTAAATGCCGCTACTCACAACATGAGTTCTAAGGTCTCAGTATAGTTACAACGGCTGCCCCACCCTTCAAACCGAAATGCATTACTGCTTCACGGCAGAAAAAGGTAGGGTGGTGTTACCCACCCGTGTGGGCTCACAAGGCGTCTTTATGCAAGTAATTTGCTACCATAACAGACGTTGCTACAGTAAATGTATCAGATTAATATAAAGAAAACGAAATTCGTGGTGAATGTTTTGACAGTGAAATTTATTATTTTGTTCCGATTTGTATGATTGACTTGAAATTAATGACAATTACAGGCTGACCACAGCAACTGTACTTATCAAATTTGTGGTCCTTATTTTTGGGCGGAAGCTTAAACTCCGCACAAGGTCCCAGCTCTTAGGGGTCCGAGGTTACGTGGTACTTTTAAAATACGGCTTATGGCACCTCTAGAAAAGCTATGTCATCATAGTACTAACGACCGACTAGCTTTAAGCTATAAGCTTTAAGTAATTGGACCAGCTCATGCTAAATGATTCTCCAACTATACTTCTAGAAAGATGTCGCAACCAGTCACGATGTGGAAGTGTGATTGTGCTGTGTAGCTGCCGTCATTAAAATCGATCTCCATATTTTCGAAGTCGTCGTGGCCTAAAGGATAAGACGTCCGATGCATTCGTATGTAGCAATGCACCGGTGTTCGAATCCCGTAGGTGGGTACCAATTTTTCTAATGAAATACGTACTCAACAAATGTTCACGATTGACTTCCATGGTGAAGGAATAACATCTTGCAATAAAAATCAAACCTGCAAAATTATAATTTGCGTAATCATTGGTGGTAGGACCTCTTGGGAGTCCGCACGGGTAGGTACCACCACCCCGCCTATTTCCGCCGTGAAGCAGTAATGCGTTTCGGTTCGAAGGGTGGGGTAGCCGTTGTAACATACTGAGGCCTTAGAACTTATATCTCGAGGTGGGTGGCGCATTTACGTTGTAGATGTCTATGGGCTCCAGTAACCACTTAACACCAGGTGGGCTGTGAACTCGTCCATCCCTCTAACTAAGCAATAAAAAAAAAAGAAAAAATTTATTTTTAATAATGAGTTAAAATTTGGGCTTTTTGATAAGTATCAAAGCTGGCCGGTTTATCTCACAGACATCGCTTGAGACCACACGAACTAATATATTATCCTTAGTTCAGTAACGTGCATTCGTAGCGTAGAAATAAATTATGAACCCAATCTTTCAATATTCATACAGTCCAATTTCAAAAAGCAAGTAAAATGTATAGGTACGTTAACCAGTAGCACCGCTTTATCTTCATTGGAATTTCGTTTTTAAGTTTTAGGCGAAAAGGTCCGTTTCGCCATCACGAGTGGGGTGCTCATCCATCCAGCGTACGTCATCGCCCCGGCCGAAGATATCGCAAAGATACAGCCGGAACAATTGATGTATGGTTTTCAAATTTGAATTAAATCTTTGATGATCTTCTGTGATATTTTCTTTGGTGAACGCACTAATTTGCTTATTTTTGATCTAAGATTGTAAAGAACAGGATAGTTGTTGAATGAATTTGAAGTTAATGCAATCTTTAACGAACTCAAACCATGAGGCGGGAGCGCGGTGTCCCTGTTTATCCCTTCCTATTCTAGAAACCTCGAGGGATTTTACTAAATTCGCCGAGCGAGTAGGTGAGCTCACGGTGCTCTAACCTGAGGACGTTACTAACACTGGCCCTAGCAAGACCAGTGCTTCGTAGATCTGCCACCGAATCGGTAACGCGATCCACTGAGAAGATCCGACGAGAAACTTAATGGGCTTGCGGCACACACTTTAGACACACTTTGTACTTTTGAAAACAGAAACAACACCAAGTTTATAATGTGGAAGAGCGACGCGGTGAAGTATGCTCTGGACGTGAAAGATTATCTTCTGCATCCTGAGTACTTGGAGAAGGTGACCTTTGCTACTGTCGCTCTGCTGCAGCTCTACACTATGGGAGAGACGGGAACAGGAATCAATGCTAGTATGTACCCACACAATTTTCCCGAAAGACAATTTTGATTAATCAACTCAGCTATCGATTTTTTGTCCAAATAGTCTGGTGGTAGGAAATCTAGTGAGTCCGCACGGGTAGGTACCACCACTTTGCATATTTCTGCCTTGAAGCAGTATTGCGTTTCGGTTTGAAGGGTGGGGCAGCAGTTTTAACTATACCGAAACCTTAGAACTCATATCTCAAGGATGGTGGCGGCATTTACTTTGTAGTTATCTATGGAATCCGGTAACCACTTAACACCGGGTGGGCTGTAAGCTCGTCTACCCATCTATGCAATTAATGACTGCCCTATCTTTCAAACGGTAAGTGTTTGATGGTAACCCGCAGACTAAAAGGGAATTAATATCTTCCTTAACTTTTATTGCTTATTTCGGTGAACTTGGTGTCGAACGTGATTGCCGTCCCCCACTTGAGACCAGAACTCTCAGAAAGGAAAGGAACAAGGGCGGACGTGACTGGCAGCTGTGAGTATTCTCAATGCCTTCCTAAAAGACGCACACGAATGAGACGACAAAGAACAAACCGACCGTTCAATGAGTATATTCTGCGAAAAATTGGTAATTACTTTGGACCCTACCATAATCACTGGATATAATTACACCGCACGTCAGATCGTGTATGCGCCGATGGAATCTACAATCTAGACTGTATTTTTCCAGATGCCGTGTTACCTGTATGCTTACCTGTAAAAGGATCTGGCTTGTTCACAGACTTATACGTCGTTAAAATGACCGACGGTGAGTTAGGACTTACTTTGTCTCGTATAAAAAAGAATGTCAGTATTGTTTATGAAAATGGTGTAGAATTATGACCGTGGCGCATAAAATAAATCTATTTCACTGTTGCAGTTTTACTGTTGTCTTTCAAAAGTTGTCTGTGATTATAATTAAAAAGTAACTGACATCTTTTTTGCACTTTGCTCATTCAATCGTCGTCGCCATCTTGCTTTTTTCTGTCATTCTTTTTCCTTTTCTTACCGTTTTCTCTCACTCACATCTTAACGTTCCATTTCAAGCTCTCTTGATACGTTCCGTTTCTACCAGTCCCAAAATGTGGTACATTCGTAAAAAGGCCATATTTATAAAAAAACTGACGTATTTGGTTATACCAAATGCGCTGCCTAACTTGAAATCTGTGTAACATGTTTTACTGCTGTGCTGACAAATCAACAAACGGTCCAATCGTAATGGTTGACTATGTCATAAACAATGCCGTGTCTAAGTACTGTCAATCGTGAGCATTTCATTACGACTATCAAAATAATATTAGTATATCAGCTCAGGTGCTATTCTGATATAATTGAGATGCCAGTTCGATATCTCAAGATGGGCAATAGGGTTCTTGTTGTGATGCCTATGGGCTTTAACCGCTTAGCCCTGGAGAGGCTGCAGTTTGTTATCTACGCTAGGGATACGAAATTATCGAAAAACCTGCACAGATCCTGCTTCGTTGCAGCTGTGCTTTAAAATGGAGCTAATTTCCAAATTATTCATGTCCATCAGATAGTTGTCTGGAAGCGATCTCTTTCAGCAATAAGACGGCCAATTGTACTTTTTGTATTTAATGTTTCACCTTCTTTATTCATTTTGTGTACAATAAAGAATACTCTCTCTCTCTCTCTCTCTCTCTCTCTCTCTCTCTCTCTCTCTCTCTCTCTCTCTCTCTCTCTCTCTCTCTCTCTCTCTCTCTCTCTCTCTCTCTCTCTCTCTCTCTCTCTCTCTCTCTCTCTCTCTCCCTCTCTCTCCCTCTCTCTCTCTCTAAATGCATTTCACGGTACAAAGTTCCAAGTTTTTAACAACTCTTTATTTGTTTTATCTAGAAAACAAAGTGCTTGAGAAGGAGGTGCTCAAAATGAAGTATGTCGATGAAACGGATTGTGAAGAGTTCTATCGGAGAGCACAGGTGAGAGACTCAATTACGCTAAGGGAATCAATCGAATAGATTCTGCCTATTTCTGCTGACGCTGATACAAGAGCTGACGCTTCGATTTCAGTTTCTGAAGTGATTTTTTCCCTACCTATTAGCTGGTAGGATAAGAGGCTATTTCAGCTACGCCGGGACGGGTAGGTGAGCTCATGGGCTCAACCTGTCTGAAATGAGTGGTGACATAGTTCCCGTGAATCGTTTAAAATGCCTTAGATATTTCTATCACCACTAAAATTCGGTGAGCTGTGGTCCGTCTCTCAATCAAGAGCAATAGAAAACCAAACATAACATACACGCAATCTATATCGTACAAAATTATAGGTCAATAACCTCTGGTGAATGCTCCCCGAACTCGTACGTGCCTCGTATTAAAAGCTAAACGCTTTCAACCAAACAGAATTAAAATAAAAACAGCAAAATCCTATTGTTCTGCTGCAATGATATCTCCATTAGACATGGCCGTAAATCCAGCCCGCATTGTGTGTGCAGTTTGTGTTGTCCTTTTATTGCACTATGGCGGTGACATGTCAATAGATTAACTTGTGATTATGTAGATTAAAATTCTGATTATCGTATAACTTTACATTAATTAAACAATATTTTTATGATTGAAAAGTTTGATATGAAATTATTCATGCTAGTATTCATAATGTTTTTGTAACATTTCTTCTTAGAAGCCATTAAGGTTTCGCTTTTATCAAAATGTCAATATCTTCACGGCAAAAATAGGCAGGGTGGTGGTACCTACCAGTGCGGACTCACAAGACGTACTACCACCAGTATTTTCCGATCGAAATCAGCGTCTCTATGATATAAGTCGAGGAAGATTAAAAAGATTAGCAATAAAAATAAAACATTCAAACTCACAGAGTTTTTACAAAGTATCTTTCTTTTGCATCACATTTTGGAATTTATATTTAAATGCTTAAAATGGAAACGCTTAACACTGAAAGAGCCAATAGTTTGTCCGCCAATATAAGCCAACACCGAAAGTGTGAAATAAACTTTACGTCTTCTTCTTTTTCTTAGTCGAATACTTCATTGCCAAAGGTCGTTTCCCTGAAAGCCCTTCGTGGTTCTTTGTACCATCAGGTTCCATTTCCTTCGGTTTTCGGCTTCCCTCAGGGCGGTCGTAACAGAGAGTCTAGTGAGCGCAGTTACCTGATCTGACCAATGGTTGTGGCCGGCTGGCGGGTCTTTTCCTTTCTACCTTGCCCACCACAGTCAATTTTTCAAGGTTGTCTGGTGGCCATCGAGCAATGTAACCAAAGTAACCAAGGACCTTCTACTTTACGTTAAAATTCCAATAAATGTGAGTGTGGTGCAGTTAAACTACAAGAAGATGAAGCCGGTGTCTTCGACGTGTGCGGTATCAGAGACGATGCACGAGTCCTGCGTGTGGGACGCGGGAGCGGTGCTGATCACCAGACAGTCATGGGGTTACTGGAAACTGGTATGGCATTTTGTGCCTCATGGTCTAGATCAGGGATTCACAAACTATTGTGGCCTAGAAGATTTCCAGAACAGTCAAATGAGGCCGTCAGCGCAAAAGTGGCCTAAGCTTACCATAGTTAGTATGGAGACAATAAGGTTCCAATTTACCTTTACAATACTTCGTAGGCAAAAAATATGCGCTAAAATTATGTTTACAAAGGCATATATTTATTATCTATGGATGATACTAGGGAAAGGCCGATTTTGCATCAAAATTTATTATGTTTTAAATAAATTACTTAATAACATAAGCACGAATATGAATTGTGGGTTAGGCCACTTTTGCGCTGACGGCCTTAAATGATCTCAGACCTCCATAGACAGTAAAGTACTTTAAGAAATCATATCTCTAGTTTTTTTTCCTATAGATACAAATTAATTACCAAATAAAAAACTTTGCTGTTGGTTAAATTATTGTGCGTCTGTATAAGGTGTCGAACCTTTTGAGGATCCGTGGCCTAGAGAAATAGGTACAGAGAAACAGTAGTTCCGTGTAGCAGGATTTCTGATCGAAGTCAATACATTTTTTTGAAGAAGAAATAGTTAGTTTAGTTTATTTGAGTTGGTGCATATTTGCTGCCAAAGACCAAACTTACCGACCTGGTTTGCAAGTGGTTACAGTTGACCTTGGTCACCGGCGTGCTGAGGGCATCGAAGTACTATCCTGGTTAAAGAGGGATATGTTATAGCACCGAGAGAATACTACAAACGGGAGCTCTTTACAGACTTCCTCGCCTGTGACGCTGATATGGTCTCTCAAGACCTCTCAAGGTCTCTCAAGAAGCTTAGGTAGGAAAAAAAATAAAAATACAGAGTTTCGTGGTGCAAGGCAGAATGGTCTTTGAAGAAATATCTGGAAATTCATTCTATGTTATGTAAAGGAATCCGGGTACTACTGATGAAATCGAAAAAAGGGCATCTAGTGGTACAATGGACTGAGAAATTGATACCATCTCAAACAGAGTCTCAATTTCTTCTTATTGCTTAGATGGGTGGACGAGCTCACAGCCCTAGTATTAAGTGGTTACTGGAGCCCATAGACATCTACAACGAAACTGCGCCACCCACCTTGAGATATAAGTTCTAAGGTCTCAAGTATAGTTACAACGGCTGCCCACCCTTCAAACCGGTGGTACCTACCCGCGCGGACTCACAAGAGGTCCTAACACCAGTACATCAAAATATCAAATCAAATCATATCAAAATATCGCACCCTCTCTGTTTATTCGTCAGTTAGGTTTTGGTGTTCGAGGCCCCGGGTGCGGTGCCCCGTCGAGGTTCCTCAACGTCCACAAGTATTTACCATGGATCGACGAGATCATCTCCCGGAAGCCATCAGAAGACTTCGAAGACGACGAAGCGGAGGATACGAAGAAGTTTGCTTTAAGAAGATTGTCTCCTGTCGAACTCATAATGTATCCAGGTCATATTCCGATAGATTCGTCCTTTTTCGATTCGTTAGAAAATGTCTAGAGAGGGGGTAAAGGGGGAAGAGGTCGACCGAAGAAGACATGGATGGAGTGTGTGAATGACGATATGAGAGAAAGAGGAGTGAGTGTTGAGATGACGGCTGATAGAAGAGAATGGAAAAGAAAAATTAGCTATGCCGACCCCACCTAGTGGGATAAGGTGTAGAAAAAGAAGAGTTAGAAAATGTCTAAACTCACAATCATTTACACTCACGAAAAAAAATATTTGATAATACTACTTTCCAGCTTTTTCTACTTGAAAATATTGTGGGCTTGTGATTAATGCAAGTAAATTTTATTGAAGAAACTGATGATTGACGAATGCAAAGCTTACTAAGCTGAATGATTAGAAGCTTACGGTTCATCTTATAGTTAGTTGTCAACGTTGCTCATGCTCTTGGCCACTACCGGCAGCACGGCCGATAGGTGACCTGAATCTACTTCGCATCCGAACACAGAAGCGATTGCTGCGGACAGATAGTGGTTCGCGTGCTCTAGGATGGCTGACGTTAGCGAATCTCGACAAAAAACTTGCAAACACATTCGTATCATTCCATGGCCTTCAGTAAGGTCTTATCTAGCGGAGCCCGTTGAGTTTCTCACCGGATCTTCTCAGTGGGTCACGTTTCCGATCCGGTGGTAGATTCTGCGAAGCACTGTTCGTGCTAGGGTCAGTGTTAGCAACGTCCCTAGGTTTAGAGCCCCGAGAGGTCACCTACCCGCTCGATTACGCTGGCATAGCCTCTCAAGGTTACAAGTTTCGGTAGGCAGCGGCTTGGCTATGCCCCTGGCATTGCTGAAGTCTATGGGCGATGGTAACTACTCACCATCAGGTGGGCCGTATGCTCGTCTGCCTACAAGGGCAACAAAAATAAATCTAGCGCATTATGTTGTGCGATGACCTGATTATTTCGGGAAAACTCCACAGCTAGTAAGGTAAAGACGAAAGAATTCGGTCAGTGCGAAAGAGGGGACCGAGGACACGTTCTCTACAAGGACAGCACGGAGCTGCTCGTCAGCAAAAACTTCGCTCAAGGATTCTTCTTTGTGAGTTCATTCTATACGAACTAGCTGATTGGTCGTAAGCTATGAATGTTTCCTTTTCATAAGATCTTAAGTAGCCATTAGTCGAGCCTGGTATTCTGCCTAAACTATTGCCAACTTCCGAAAGCATGTCATAGCGCTGAGTAAACACTTTTTTGACTTAGATAGGGGAACGAGCTCACGGTCAACCTGGTGTTTAGTGGTTACCGGAGCCCATAGACATCTACAACGTAAATGCCGCCACCCACCTTGAGACTTGAGTTCTAAGGTCTCACTTTTAACAGAACAACGGCTGTTCCGCCCTGTTGCGTCTATTGTTTAGAGGTATCTTGAGGTGGCCAAGAAAATGAATAAATGCGTTTACTTCTTCAAATACTCAATATATTATTTTTATTTATTTTACAAAATAGAATTGGCATGCGCGTCCATCTTTTTTCTTCGTGTAATATTTTTTTTTATTTTGACCATTGGTGCCACTATTGCGTTTCCTGTTTTGTGATTGCTTCGTGCGATATGACGTCATCGTTGGCCAATTACAGCCTTCAATGTATGACGCAACGTTGATTCGTTAACACGGCCTTCAAACCGAAACGCATTACTGCTTCACGGCAGAAATAGCCATGATGGTGGTACCTACCCGTGTGACTCACACGACGTTCTACCACCAGTAAACTGACTACTTCGCCACAGAGGCTAGAGATTGTAGACAGCGAATGAATTTTAAAATACCTTCATCTAAGACACCGTTTGATTTTGGTCCAGGTGGTGGTGAGTCAAATAGCCCAGTTCACGTGCATGTCGGTGATATTAGACGTCACGGATCGCACCAACGCGGAGATGTGGATAGAGCATTACTGTCATCCGGACATAGCCGGCCTGGCTCACGGGGTCGGTGACCAGCTTCACCGGACAGACGATTACAAGAAGTAAGAAATTCACTGATGTTTCTGTGAGAGTTGAGGATAGGCAGATGCTGCCGTCTTGGCTGAGCCTTTGCTCAAGGTCTCCAGTAATCACCCATTCATAAAAAGGGTAGGTGTTCTAAAGCATTCAACTGAGTAATGGACAAAAAGCAATTTAATAATACTAGAGGTCCCGCAGTAGTCGAAATTCGACTATAATTATTGGAATTGTAAGTTTGTACACTATTATAATTGTATTTTATACTTTTGTAATCACAAATTTCGCCAAGGCTACACTATACATAAGCACGAATATGAATTGTGGGTTAGGCCACTTTTGCGCTGATGGACTTAAATGATCTCAGACCTCCATAGACAGTAAAGCACTTTAAGAATTCATATCTCTAGTTTTTTTTTTTTTAAATATTAATAAAGACAAACAATATTTAATCTTGTAACGTGCGGAACCGAAATATAATAAAAAAATCCTCGCACGCTAAGCGGAACCCAAAAGTGTCGAGCAACGCCGCGCGACCGACACCTGCGCAGGATTCATAAAAATGCAGTCAGTGAGTTTCGAAAAATTTGAATAACGCGCATGCGCCGGTCGCTGCACAAAATTATTAATTTAAAACTATCTTGTTATACCTTGTTATACCTTAAGTTGTAACGATTAAATAAATGATTAACATTAAATTGGCGCCCAACGTGGGGCCGTCATCGTATTTAAGTCGACGCGTACATAAATACTTACCCACTAGAAATTTCGAGAAGTACCTGAAAAATGCCGCCGCGAAAAATACACCAACAGACGGATGACAATAGTGATTCTGGTGATGAAATGGTGGACGCAGTGCCCTCGCCAGCACCAGTGCTCATGTCCGGGGATCAGCTGTCCTCGCTCCTGGCCGCCTTCTCAAAGTCGCAGGCCGAGGCGAACCGACAACTCGTCGAGTCCCTGTGGGCATCGCATGGTTTGGGAAGTGGATCGAAGTTCACCACCCCGATAGTGTCACCGTCCCCGACGCCAACAAGTAACATGGCTAAATGCACCGCGCGTTTTGATGGCGTCGCTCGCAATCCGGAGGCCGTTGAAGCGTTTATCGACTCTGTGGAGGTGTACAAGGAGTGTGCGTGCGTCTCCGACGATATCGCATTGCGTGGACTACCAATGCTCATGGAAGGCGAAGCAGCCATATGGTGGAGAGGGGTCCGGAACGAAGTGTCCTCGTGGCCCGACGCTCTCAAAAGGTTACGAGCTATGTATGGTGTGCCACGCCCTGCACATAAAGTTTTTCGTGACGTGTTTTCGTCTGAGCAAGGTGATGAGCTTGCTGACAGTTTCATAGTGAGGATACGTGCTATGCTGTCCAGATTGCCGTACCAGCTACCAGAGGAAGCCAGGTTAGACATAATCTACGGTCTACTTCATAAACGGATAAGGAAAAGACTACCGAGAGATGGTGTGAGCGACATAGAAACACTCATAGAGAAGTCGCGCATGGTGGAGGAGTCACTTGTGGAGT
>NW_021011480.1:6377313-6498560 GCF_003987935.1 Bombyx mandarina
AAAATTATGGGGACCAAAATCGTACTAGCATGTCACACGAAATGCGTTATGCGCCTGATTGCGCATGTCACACGAAATGCACGCCGGGCTGCTGCGCCGGCAGTCCGCCACAAAGCCTCGTACTGATCGCGCGTTTCTCTCATTATTGTATTTTCATATATTTGTTAGTCGTTTGTTTTGTGTCTCGTTAATTTGTTAATAATCTGTAGTGTATCGTGTTGTCGTAATATAGAACTATTTCTCGTATTGTTTCGTTTAATTTTTTATATCCAGTAAACTCCAGTCGTGCGTCGGAGCGGACACACACACTTTTTTTTATTGCTTAGTGGGTGGACGAGCTCACAGCCCACCTGGTGTTAAGTGGTTACTGGAGCCCATAGACAATCTAAACGTAAATGCGCCACAACCACCTTGAGATATAAGTTCTTAAGGTCTCAGTATAGTTACAACGGCTGCTCCCACGCTTCAAACCGAAACGCATTACTGCTTCACGGCAGAAATAGCGCGGGCGTGGTGGTACCCACCCGGCGGACTCACAGGTCCTACCACCAGTAATTACGCAAATTATAATTTTCAGGGTTCATTTTTAATTACACGATGTCTATCCTTCACCGGTGGAATCAAATCGTGAACCATTTGTTAGTAACGATATTTCTTAGAAAAATTAGGTACCCGCCTGAGGATTCAACACAGGTGCTCGCTCAACACAATGGCACCGACAGTCTATCCGTTAGGCCACGACGACTTCTAATACGATACTATAATGACACGAGTAATAACGCGATCTAAAGTAAAAAAGTTTTTTATTCGCGGGATATATGTTCCGTAAATACGCCGCGGACACAGAAACCGTGAATGTGGAATGGTAAGTTACATGTATGGGAGATTATAGGGGATACGATCCTAGGCGACAACAAATAAATACATACTTTACGCACAGTTGTAATAAGGTCTAGTTTGTCACCGTCATTTGACGACGCGTTTACACAGAACATTCGGTCTGATATCTACATATTGGAATCATTTTTATCAATGTGTAAGTACCGATTAGATCCGCGAACATATGATTTGTTGACGAGCTTTTACTGTATTTAGAAATAGACTCAGCCAAACTATCGTGCAGCGCTTCTGAATATTGTGAATTAAAGCCTTCGTCAAACAGAACGCGTAATTAGCGCGCGTAGAGCGCTAAACTGACGCCGCGCTATGACGCCGAGATGTGTTGTACTACTATGGTAACATACCGTCAAACAGAGCCCCAGCGCTATAAGTACGCAGCGCTCTGTCGCGGCGTTAGGACGCTTTGACGTCAGGCGTTGTAATTTTTTACAAATTTTATTTTAGCGTCCGAGTGAATGTGTATTAAAATACTAGATAATGCCCAAAAAATGATATATAAATAGTTAGAAAATACCCATGCTTATACAATGCCACATCTGAATCACTCAGTTTCTTAATACTTTTAAATTTTCACAGTGTTATCGAAAGGCACTATGATTTGGCGAATGCGTTGCGTCAAGGAGCGTTAGACTCATCTGGTCAATTTGAAGACCGCGACGTTAAGTACGCGGCGCTAAGTACGCGTTCTGTTTGACGAAGGCTTAAGGAATTTAGGTTACGTTTCAAATAAAATACAAATTCATAGTTAAATACCATCGAAACTAACCAGACAGGTGATAATCAAATAAGATTTATTCAATCATAATTTAATAGACATAAATCGTATTGATTAAAACATTTCTACAGTTAATATCGTTAATTTTTTCAATATTTTATTACTTTTTTATTGGCTGTAAACGAGGGCAGATGATCTCACGGCTCCTCTGGTTTTATCGGACACTGTATACGTAAAACATGAGTATCGCACTTTGAGACATGAGGTCGGTTTGGGTCAAGGTCGTATTCAAATATATTTTTTTATTGCCCTTGTAGGCAGACGAGCATACGGCCCACCTGATGGTGAGTGGTTACCGTCGCCCATGGGCTTCAGCAATGCCAGGGGCAGAGCCAAACCGCTGCCTACAAATAGTTTTTACCTTAACATTGAAAAAAATCGTGCATTGTTTTAGCAACAGAAACAAGGAGCATTATCGCCTTATGATTTTTTTTTATTGCTTATTGGACGAGCTCACAGCCCACCTGGTGTTAAGTGGTTACTGGAGCCCATAGAAATCTATGTCGTAAATGCGCCACCTATCATCTTGAGATATAAGTTCTAAGGTCTCAGTATAGTTCCATTTTACATGATCTCACAGCACTAGAATATCTTCGTTTTGTATACAATGAAGGGATAATACAAACTTCTGCGAAGCATTGCTCTAGCTAGGCCTAGTGTTAGCAAATTCTCTCAGATTGAGCCCGTGAGCTCACCTACCAGTCCGGGCGTAGCTGGAATGGCTTCTTGCGCTACCAGCGATTAATTAGGAGAAAAAAAAACAATATTAACTAAATCGACCGTTACTTAAAAAATATACTGTAAAAACTGAAAAATCAAGCATTGATAGGAAGCCGCAATAATAATTAAAATAATATTTATTTTTGTTTTGATTCAGATCAGAATTTCAGGTCAAAATAATAAAATTATTGTACTGTCATAGTTACTTGAAAGGTATGCAATTTTTTTAATTAATCGAGCTATAATAATAATTATATTATTATTATTTATTAATTATTATTATTACAGATTTTGCTTTGTTTTTGATAAATCCATTGTAGATCAACATAGACGTAGATAACATTTTCTGTTTTACAATTTTTTGGACGCACCATTGCGATCGCACGCATATCTGAGATCACTGCCTTTGTAATCTGCTATTATTTAATTGTGTTCTTATTTCGAGCCTAACCTACAAATGACTGACCACGAGGACCCGGCTGATGATCGGGAAGAGCTCATCCCGACATATATATGTTCATCTTATATATAAAATTCTCGTGTCGCAATGTTAGTTACCATACTCCTCTGAAACGGTTTGACCGATTTTTATGAAATTTTATATGCACGTTCAGTAGGTTTGAGAATCGGCTGCTATTTATTTCTCATACCCTTAAGTGATAAGGGTGGTCCAGCTCTAGCATTAATTTTTTTATTTTTTGGATAATTTGTTCGTTAAAATGAGGCATTATGTGGTTGAATGAGGTTTTGTTATTTTTATATTCCCTCATCGTTCACAACGCTACATGCCTCTTTCACTCATTTACTAAATCCTTACATACTTACAATAAGTTAATTTTATTTCTACACTAGAAATTCCCTAGAAATCTCATATATGGCAAAAGCACGTTTGCCAGGTCAGCGAGTTATAGCTAAAACAGTATTTACAGCCAATACCACCACATGTAATACGGCACAAAAGATCCCCAGCGTATAATTTCAGCGGTTGGCCACCAGCTGTCCGTGGTGATGTCAGTAAAGTAGGGAACCGGCATCCGACGTGGGATCTCTTCGGTGCCAAACAGCGTCACCTCAAGTAAGGCCTTGAACGAGAAGTAAAATCGAAATTCTATGAACGCTGCACTTTTGAAGTACACGAAGCATTCTAACCTGCAATAGGAGTACATAATCTTATATCTTTAAACGAGCAATTCTTATATATAAATCTATATATTAATACGTGAAGCAAAAACTTTGTATCGCTTTTTACGAAAATTGCGGGCACGGAGGAGTATGAAATTTTCCACACTTATAGAGAATATAGAGATGAAGTGCACAATGCTAAGCATTACATTAAATCAATAAAGAAAACATTACACACACTACATACCATGTATTTGACGCACACACGCATGCATACTATTTCAAACTACTATGTCAAACTTTTGTTCTTGACGTCTGTGGTCAAATTGAGAATAGATTTTAATGTTAATCATTTATTTAATCGTTACAACTTAAGGTATAACAAGGTATAACAAGATAGTTTTAAATTAATAATTTTGTGCAGCGACCGGCGCATGCGCGTTATTCAAATTTTTCGAAACTCACTGACTGCATTTTTATGAATCTTGCGCAGGTGTCGGTCGCGCGGCGTTGGTCGACACTTTAGGGTTCCGCTTAGCGTGCGAGGATTTTTTTATTATATTTCGGTTCCGCACGTTACACACTCCCCCTTTTGACCTGGCGAGAAATCCTTGACTGGTCAAACAAACAACGCGGAATGAGACCCAGTCTACTCCACCACCCTACGCGGTCGACCCCGGCGGCGCTTGGGAATCACAGGCTCGGGACATACATCCTCCCTCGCATGATAAGGTCGCAAATCCGAGACATGATACTTACCAAAAACTTCGCCCGACGACTCGTATGCTAGAAGGTAGGAAGTAGGACTCACCTTTTTTGAAATCACATATGGCCCATCCCGCTTAGGATTAAACTTCGACGTAATACCCTTACTAGCATTACTAAGTACGTGGGTCTTCATCAATACGAGATCCCCTTCTGCAAACTGGCAAGGTTCAGAGCGCCTTAGATCAGCGCGCGTCTTTTGAATATCTTGATGATGTTCAATATTCTCCTTAGCGGTCGAGATGGTCTCGGCAAGCTTGGACAAGTATGGGCTTATCTGGGGGACAAAGTTCTCGGACTCTACGACGGCGCGAAGATCAAGCTGAGCGGATATTGGAGATCGGAGCTCACGACCAAAGGTAAGATAAGCTGGCGTTTGCTCGGTTGACGTGCAGACGGAACTATTAAAAGCGAATCGGACGAACGACAGTACCTCAGGCCACTGCTGGTGACGGCCTTCAAGCAATATGGCAAGATGAGCCTTTAAGTCCCGATTCTTCCGCTCAACCGGATTGGCTTCGGGATGATAAAGAGGAATGAGATTTTGTTTTACCCCTAAAACAAACATAGCCTTTTGCATGACATCGGCCACAAATTGAACTCCGTTGTCGGAAATCATCCGGCGAGGCACTCCGAATCTCATAAAGACTTCATTAACGAGGGTTTTTGCACATACCTCGGCAGTGGCATCAATGAGAGCGAACAGCTCAACCCACTTACTGGCGGTGTCTTCGACTATCAGGATCCACCTCTCACCGCAGGGTCCTTTGGGTAAAGGCCCGAAAAGGTCCACTGCAATAACTTCAAACCGCTGAGCTGGAACTGGAGTCTGGAGTAGTCCCGCTGGCTTAAAGTTAGACGGCTTGTACCGCTGGCACTCTATACACGTTTTCAAATACTCAGTAACATAGCGTCTCAAACCTGGAAAATAGAATCGTTGGGAGATACGATGAATGGTCCTTTGAATCCCCCCGTGAGCGGCTGTGGGCGAGTCATGACACTCGAACATGACCTTGCCACGCAAGCTCTCTGGTACGACTAGCTGAGGTTCCTCGGACTCAGAATCTTCGGCGTAGCGGTATAGAACGCCTTGAGTTAGGAGATAGCCTCGTTCAGACCATCTATTAACAGATAATTCATCGGTCCCTTCCAAATCAGTGATGATCTTGGAAATTTCCGGATCAGCCATCTTAGCGTCCCGGGTCGAAGCGGCATCCCAGTGGGGCACGTCGACGATAACGGGACAGATTCCACAGTCCGGTGGCGAGTTGAGCTCGGTCACTGGGCGGCTAAGCGTGTCGGCTATCACATTAACTTTTCCTGGGGTGTACTCAATTTGCAAATCGTAAGCTTGAAGCTTCATAGCCCAGCGAACTAACCTGCCGCTCGGTGACTTTACTGAAAACAACCATTTCAGGGGCTGATGGTCACTACGAACGTGCACCAGATGTCCATCGATGTAGCCTCGGAATCGCTCCACAGCCCAGACGACAGCGAGCGCCTCCCGTTCGGTCGTCGAATAGTTGCGCTCCGCCGATGTCAGAAGACGACTGGCGTACTCAATGGGACGCTCATCATTGGATGACTCCCCCTGGAGCAAACATGCACCTAGAGCATAATCACTCGCGTCAGTCCTAAGGATGAAAGGCTTAGTATAGTCTGCCTGTACCAAAATCGGAGATGTCGTCAGTAGCCTCTTAAGAGATTTGAAGGCATCATCCTGCTCCAGGCCCCAAATCCAAGGCTGACTCTTTTTGGTCAATCGTGTGAGAGGTTCGGCTATCTTCGCAAAGTTCGGGATGAACTTACGAAACCACGAGCGAGTCTGGAGAAAAGTACGAAGTTGTCGAAGACATGTAGGTTCCTTCATATCCAACACAGCGCTTACCTTGTCCCTGTCCGGAGATATACCTGACCTCGAGATCACGTGACCAAGGTATTTGACTTGCTCCCGGGCAAAAGCGCATTTGTCCCTATTGGCTCGCAGCTTGAACACGCGGAGCCGGTCAAACACCGCACGGAGATCTGAAAAATGCTTATCAATATTTTCTGATATCACTAAAATATCGTCGAGATACGCCAGGATAGCTACCTCCTGGAGAGAAGAGCCCGATCGAAACCGATCAATCAGTCTCTGAAAGGTTGCCGGTGCGTTCTTCAAGCCGAAAGGCATACGCTTAAAACGAAAGGTACCAAAGGGTGTACTAAAAGCAGTTTTGTCTCTGTCCAGGGTTTGAACCTGCCAGTACCCGCTCCGAAGATCCAACGAGCTCATAACGCAACCTCCATTGGTAGACTGAAGAAGTTCATCAATTCGAGGCATGGGATAGGAATCGGTCTTGGTGACCGCATTCAGTTTCCTATAATCAACACAAAACCTATACGTACCGTTAGGTTTCGGCACCAAGACACACGGCGCGGACCACGCAGACTCACATTCCTCGATCACGTCCTCTGCTAGCATCTTGTCGAGCTCGGCGCGCATGACCTCTTTCCTCGCCGGCGTGACACGATACGGAGGTACAGCGATAGGAGGGTGGTCGCCGGTGTCGATCCGATGCTCTGAAAAAGGAGTCGGCTCACCGACTTCCTCGAAAACATCAGTATATTCACCTAGTAAATCCACCAGACGCCCCTTTTCCGACTCCGATAAGAATTTACCTTCATCCTCGCGCAACAAATTTAGAGAAGCGCAACTTATGGGGTCACGTGAATTTTCACATGACAAAGGGTGAATGTCCCGGGGCTGATCAGCCGAGCGCCAAGTCATAGAAGAGAAATCAATTATTAATCGTGCCTTCAAAATAAAATCTATTCCTAACAAGGTTTCATTATTCTGAGAATCGGGGAATATAATAAACTCAATAGGTATACATACTGAACTTAATTCAACGTCTGCATGTGTTAATAATATCTTAGTGTTCCGAGTGGTACCATCCGCGAGTCTCACCGACATATTTTCAGTGCGAAACTTCATACCTAAACGTTGAAAAAGCGCGTAGAGTGTGTAACCCGCGATACTACGCCGTGCGGCGGTATCTAACAAAGCAGTCCCATTATAACCCTGTATACCTATATGCAATATAGGTCGACTTACAGAATGTTTATCATTACAATGTGAATCTGAGAAAGTGTTTACATTTACAGAATAGAATACATTGTCCTTAACGTGCGAGTTTCTATTAATAACATTACTCTGAATATTGCTAGGAATATTGTTACATTTTGGACAGTTACTTTTAATAAAACCTTTTTCACCACAACCATAACAAGATACAGATTTGTTTTCACTAATTTTGTTACAAGAATCACGGACATGTCCACGCGATTTGCAATACACACAAAATAGCTTTTTAACCAATGTTTCGCTTTTCACACTACGCGGGGATGGGGACGGTTGAGGTAGCGACGACGGTGCAACAGCAACGGAGGAGCGCACTAGCGCAGCGGCAGCGCCGGCAGGTCTCGGCGATCTCACACTTGTCACGTCAGGCGCGGAGCTGCGTTCGCCGAACACCGTAGGTAACGACTTGTGTGGCTGCGGCGGAATGTTGAGGGCAGCCGTGCAAGAATGAAGGTAAATAGCCTACCAGGTTATTGTATTAGTATATGAATGTCATTTAGGGCACCATGGGAATCCAGCAGTATTATAGAATTCCTGTTGAGTGTGATTTTGTAACACAACAAAAATTAGGTATAATTTTGCTATTGCTATAAACAAATATAAGTTGTAATAACGAGTACTTTTATGGTTAAAATTTATCTTACCTTTTTGACGCTACACTCAAATATGGTCTCATTAAATTAATCAATTCATTCACAACACCTTTGCTCAGAAATCTATAGTCAAATTCGTAATTATTGATCTTCGCCATGTAATTCAGACGATCTTTATTTTCCTAACCATATGATATCGGCCTCACTATCACTATCTGCATCACAATCCATTATCATTTGAAATAATTCCATATCACTATGATCACTGCTACAATATGCCAATATGAAGAGAAACAATTATTAAATTATAGCGATTTACTTTCGAAAGATAAACATGTAACCGGCCGATTTTGACAGATAAGCGAATGCCCATACTAGAGATAGCGCCGCCTACCGGAGAGTTACTTAAAACTCATATTGAAACGGAAGTAAGCACGATTTGTATGAGCGTTCTATCTGTAGCAGGCTATCCGTCCTCCCGACGATGGATAGATAAATCCGATAGGAACTGCTGCCCGTCGATAGGTTATTGGAACGTAAGTAAGGACAAAAATATAGATTTGTCTATCTTTAGTAACCGAAACTAGGGATAGATAGGTTATTGAAAACGGCCGTTAGAGATACTCATTGAAGCCGAACGTGTTGAACACACGCACGTGTTAATACTCTTATTGATGTTTTCAGAAAATAAAGCTAAATCTGACGACGCAGAATCTTTATGCTAAACTGATACATTCTTTTAAGCTAAATCTGAAGACTTTATGAGATCCTCATACATTCTTTTGTTATTGTAGACGAGATAACGGTCTATCTGTTCTTAAATGAAGACCAGAATCGATACACATATCTAATTGAATATCACCACCAGCTTGTTTGAGACAATCTTATGTTACTCTATGAGGTGTTGGACTTGCCCGAGACTTCGTATAGATATAGTCAGAAAAGATTTTCCTTCGTAATTTTTCGGAAAAGTTCGTATTTACCGTGAACTCTCAAATAGCTTCAGTACAATGACATTATTCATTTTGACCTTTGACACTTAACAATAAAGTTCCATATTATTGGATATGAAAATGTCACACATTTAAGACGATCATTCATTACAGTTCGGGTGTCATCGTATTCCGATATAGATCCGAGTTTTCCCGAAGGAAAATAATTTCTCACTACATCTATAATCGGGTTTATCTTCAAGGTCAACATTTCAATTGCATAACAGCTATATAGGGTATGTCTATGTTGTGTCTATGTTGTAGCGTATATACAGTACAATTGGAATCGTCAAACATCAGCTAGACTGGGAGTTTGTCTATCAATCATCTTTTACGATCCAGGTGTACTTCTCTTATCTCTGCTTTTCTTTGTTTTTTTGCATAAAAAGTAATGATAGTTGTATGCAGCGATAGATCTTTTACTGGTGGTAGAGCGTCTTGAGTCCGCACTTGTAGGTACCGCCACCCTGCCTATTTCTGCCGTGAAGCAGTAATGCGTTTCGGCTTGAAGGGCGGGGCAGCATTTGGAATTTTAAAGTGAGATCTTAGAACTCATGTCTCGAGGTGAGTGGCGGCGTTTACGTTGTAGATGTCTATGGGCTCAGGTAACCACTTAACACCGGGTGGGTTGTGAGCTCGTCCAGCCACTTGAGCAATAAGAAAAAAGAAAAAAAATAGATCAACTATGTACCCCTTAAGACGACATCGAAATTAAAAAAATGCCTAATGAAAGCTTCTCTGTTTCAGTGTTGCCATACGAAGTGATCAAGAACAAGATGAAGGGTATCAACCAGCTGGAGGAAGAGCAGATCAAATCAGAGACTGAAAGCAAACCTTACATAATAAGTGAAACCGTCTAATAAAATTACATTAAATTTTTTAGTCATTAATTAATAGCACAAAATTCGAATGTAATTTGCTCAAGAGCAATAAAAATTCAAGAGTGTTGAAATTATATTCCGAAACTAAAATGATATTTGAAAATTTTGATCATAGTAATATGTATTATTGCGACAGTGAACGTTATGTGGAGTTGAGCGTAGAGGAGCGAGCATACTCGAATGTGTATGCAGCTGTATCTGTAGTACGGATGATCGATATTAGAAAAACATCGATGTTGACATCAATGTTAGCATCGATTTGAAACTATCGATGTACGATAAAGATCGATAGTAAAACATCGATGGTTTTGGTAGGAAATAAAAAGGTTTATTTTATTTATTATAAGTGTTTATTCATTAAAACTACGTTTTACGAATTATAAACGGGCGTTTCATTATTGGACTTAACTCCGACATTACACTTCACAATTAACATTTTCTTAATTTCACACACATTTATATAGTACGGCTTACTTCGATTACGTTGATCAGTATCATCTAGTTTAAAATAGTTGTATCTAGGGGATATATGGACGTTTCGATTATTCGATATTTTATTCTCATACAATCGATGTGTGGATATCATCGAAACCAAAACGTCGACGATGTTAAAATCATCGATGTTTTTCAGCTAAACATCGATGCTTATTCAACATCGATGAATTTCGATCATCCCTAATCTGTAGCTGTGTTTAAAGCCAAAGCAATGACAAGTAGCAGCTTAAGCGCTAAGTTAATTACGTGCTTAGAGAGAAGCAGTTAATATACGGACCAGCGAAGTGCCATCTCATCAAAACGTAGTCACGCATCGCGGGATACTATTTGTTTCTGCCTCGGCATTAATTATGTTCAATTCTGTTACAAAGTAAACATGGATTTCGGTTTGACGGATAGAATATGAATTGGTTTTATTAAATTTGTTATTGACGTGCTTGTCTGTGCATCTGTCAATTCATTTATTACCAATCCAAAATGGCGGACAATAATACTATTCAGAGATATTGATATAAGGCTATAACCGGAAAGATGTTTTGTCTTTTGTTGGGTCTGTCAGTATGGAATGTTTTAAATAGACATATTTGTCACGGCTATGATATATAATAAAACTATTTATTGCAATAAAAATAATTAAATCAAAATTTAACCGTAACAAATAAAAGTCTTAATAATAATTTCACTTTGGTATTTTATTTATTAAAATTGTCAATTTGTTACAGTTATCGGTCGTTGGAGTTCGAGAAAATTCAGTTCGTGTGATTGGTTCAAGAATATGAGTTCTGTATCGGCTATTTGCTGCGATATACTTATTTAACATTTCATAAAATGAATGTACATACACAACCATAGCATTAATAATTGAACTCAAGTCTTTTTTTTCTATAGCCTAAGTGGGTGGAAGAGCTCACGGCCCACCTGGTTTTAAGTGGTGACCGGAGCCCATAGACACGTACGAAGTGCATGTCTCCACCCACCTCGAGACATAAGTTGTAAGGTCTTAATTTTAACAGTACAACGTCTGCCTCATCCTTCAAACCGAAAGGCATAACTGCTTCACGGCAGAAATAGGCAGGGTGGGCCCGTGCGGACTCACAAGTTGTCCTACCATCAGCAAAGTCTTAGCATCTATTGCTATTGTTATTCACAGACGTTACCAATTTTCGATTATTTCGAACATATACAACCCGAACACGCTGCGTCCATTTGTAACCAAATGAACAGTAACTTGTGAACTTGTATCGATCATACTTGATCAATCGCGTTTCGTTCGATATCCAGTCGAAGTCTGTTCCTTTATCAAGATATTTAATATTTGGAGCCTGGGCTGAATACGTTCTTCCCTCGATGTGTGCATCCGTTGAATTCTACCTAATAAATACTATTGTCCAATTAGAATCCAAACCCTGGACATTGCTGGACACACTTCTCTTTATGAACAAAGGCGTGTTGTACGACTGGTCACGTAGGTTCACTCTGAGAATCAGTCAGGACGGGAGCACCGCTGTGCTGTACAATTGAGGCTTTGACCTCATTGTACCTTACTTATTCTTTTTTCTACCTATTTACTGGTAGTCTAAGATGCTATTCCAGCTTGGCCCGGACGGTGATCTCTCGGGGCTCAAACTGGAAGTGTTGCTAACACTGGTCCTAGCAAAAGCAGTCTTTCGCAGAATCTACCACCAGATCGGAAACGGGACCACCTGAGAAGATCCGGCCAAAAACTCAGTGGGCAGTGTATGTGGGTGAATTTGCTTGTCGAGCCCTTCGTCGCAAGCGACGGAATGTTATCCCTCTGTTTGGGCATGACACCTCGGTATTTGGCCTTCGAAGCCTACGATATGGGCAGGCCATAGATTTTAATGGCGGGATTACGTGCGTACGTACGTAATTCGTGACGAGGTACTAACATTGGTCTCTTTTTTTTTTAATTGCTTAGATGGGTGGACGAGCTCACAGCCCACCTGGTGTTAAGTGGTTACTGGAGTCCATAGACATCTACAAGGTAGGCGCGCCACCCACTTTGAGATACAAGATAAAGTCTCAGTATAGTTACAACGGCTGTCCCCCCCTTCAAACCGAAACGCATTACTGCTTCACGGCAGAAATAGGCAGGGCGGACTCACAAGTGGTCCTACCACCAGTAATTACGCAAATTATAATTTTGCGGGATTGATTTTTATTACACGATGTTATTCCTTCACCGTGGAAGTCAATCGTGAACATTTGTTGAGTACGTATTTCATTAAAAAAATTGGTACCCGCCTGCGGGATTCGAACGCCATTGCATTGCTTCAACACGAATGCACCAGACGTCTTATCCTTTAGGCCACGATGACTTTTAAAGTCGGGTGAACGACCCCTTTTGAGGAGTTCGACTGTGCTTTTCGTGGGGTCGATGTCAATGCACCGCTTTCGAGATCATTGTCCTAAATTGGTAGCCGCGATCTGAAGTTTACTATGCATGAATGACATCTTCCTACTCGAGTAGTAGATAGCCGGATATACTTATCACCACGTGGGCTGTGAATTTATTGACCAAATACATATGATAATAATAATAAAACATAAAAACATATCCAATACCATCTGATTTATGGAAATAAAAATAACATTTTAGTGAAGATGTAATGCACTGCACGTAATGTAACACAAATAACTAAGCTGACTAGCGCGGTCAACGACCTCGTAATCGGGGGGTGCATGCGAGAGCTTTTTTTATTAAATAAAATTTATTTACTAATTAGTTATAAATAAAACTACTCAAACATCGGATCACTTGGTTGCTCTCGATCTAAAAAGGAATTTTGGTTTTATCTGTGTCATGTAGCATAAGTTTCATGGGGCAGTAATGCGTTTCGGTTTGAAGGGTGGGGCAGCCGTTGTAACTATACCTTAGAACTTATATCTTAAGGTGTGTGGCGCATTTACGTTGTAGATGTCTATGGGCTCCAGTAACCACTTAACACCAGGTGGGCTGTGAGCTCGTCCACACATCTAAGCAATAAATAAATAAAAGAGTGGTTTGAGAAATTGTGTGAGAAGATAAAAACAGCTAGCTCCTCTTTATATTTATATTCTCAGAACTTAACATCAGAGCACAATTCATTGCTTGTTATTATTGTTGTTGCGTCCGGGTATTATTGTCTTAACTTTTATTACAAAGATCTATTGATTTGTGTCTTACTAAATGGTTTCGTCTTGTAAACGGTATGTGGATAGCAAGTTCCAGACGAACGTGCCAATTAAGTGTTAATTTCTTAACTAATTTAGGTCAATAGAAACGTCATAAATTACCGAACAGTTTGAAAGTTCACATACTGGTAAACAATGGTAGCAGGCAGCGCGAGTTTGTAGGTCAAGCGATAGTGTCAAAGCAGCTGATAGCCGCTAGCTCGTTTCGTATCGACTGCTTAGTCAACGACTTACACTGAGCTTGGCTGCACGCTTACTGAGACGTTCAAAAAAGCGATCGAAATATGTTTTTCACGTTGTTAATAGTTCTTCTAGTTGTAATCGGTTTGTTGGCTGTGTTGTCGATTGCTCTGGACTCGCTGTGGAGTCCTTTAGAGTTGGTTTCGTCTTATTTGATGCCGTACTTCCTGCCCGCCGAGGATCAGCCGCTGACCAAAAAGTTCGGATCGTGGGCCGGTATGTATTCATTTCCGTCGGATTTTGTAATACTACTTAGGTACTGGTTTGCAAGATTTGTTTTTTAATGGTTTCGTTAAACCATAATGAATACGTGTTTTGTTATATTAGAGCTTTTATCTCACATATCGAGCCCTTATCTAGACGATTACCTATCCGACAACATTTAAAATTAAAAGATTGTAAATCAGTATGCGCTATAATATATTATGTACATAGGTTAAATAAATGAATAGGTACTAAGTTAAAGAAAACAAAAATATTTGCGGTATTACAATATTTAAATAAATACGATAAACGTGTAATAGGCTATCTTCGTGTAATAAGAATATGAGTAACGTTGCTGGCCTCCATAAGAGACGCTGGTCACTTATCATCAGGTTTCTATAAATTCAATCAGAAAATTAAATAAATATCTTCTGAACATTTTCACAAGTTTCTACTAGTTAATATAAAATAATGTATCTTTAGAATATGTAGGTATAATGGCGGTTTGTGCACATATACACAACTATATCCTTCATCTCTATACGATACGAATACTCACACATAGATATAATATATGTGTACCGTTTAATACAATAATTAATACAGTAAAAAATGTTCGCATTAAGATTCTTCCTTTTGGAAGGCAAAACAAGAAACTCGTTTTAAAATAAATATAATTAATTACATAGTTAAAATATAATTAGTCAATTGAATATACTTCATATTATGATTATAATATATATGTAATATTATGAATATTTAAACAAGACCATTATTATTTTTGTTAGATAAAATTACAATTGAAAACAAAAAAATATTATAATGATATTAATTATAAAATTATATTGTAATGATAGAATTAAAATGTATGTTTGGACGAGGATACGCGAAGGCTCAGTGGTGTGGATTGGGAGAAGCCTATGTCCAGCAGTGGACAACTGGTGGACTTTACTGGTGGTAGGACCTCTTATGAGTCCGCGCGGGTAGGTACCACCACCCTGCCTATTTCTGCCGTGAAGCAGTAATGCGTTTCGGTTTGAAGGGTGGGGCAGCCGTTGTAGCTATACTGAAACCTTAGAACTTATATCTCAAGGTGAGTGGCGCATTTACGTAGTAGATGTCTATGGGCTCCAGTAACCACTTAACACCGGGTGGGCTGTGAGCTCTTCCACCCACCAAAGCAATAAAATAATAATAAAATAAACTGTGGGCTGACGATGATGATGTATAATAACATTTTTGTTATTGGTAAAAAGGTTTCATGTAAATAATATTTGGTATACGCTTATCACAGCTCATGGACATCACGACGGTAATACTACGTAAAATCAAAACACAACAAAGATACTAACACTAGGAGTAGGGAACCCGGTAACCGTACTCGTCGAACTCGGTAAAGAGGTCGCGCAAAAGCTCCATTAAAGTTCCATCTATTAGAGTTGATAGTATAGAAACTCCTTATCAAAAGAAAACTTATACATAAAAAGCAGAGACAAGAGGTGTCATAAGAATAAGTGAATAATATCGGTCACTTCGTGAAATAAAATAAAATAACAAAACTGTGATTTCGATATAAAATTCTAAAACATCGACGTAACTAATACTAATTTATAAAAGTGTGTTAGTATATTATTTCGTAACTGCCTGCACTCTGTGATTTAAAGATTGGACTCTGCTACCAAGAACTTTAAATTATATCACCAACAAAATTCGTTCTGAAAATCGCGAGCCGGTTCAGATAATGCGTGTATTTCAGCCAGTTAGCGATATTCATTATGGAGCATGACACTGGGTATTTTATTGATAAGTTTGTAATATGGGACATGTTTATTTGCTACATGCGTAGCGTCGCCCGGGAGGAGTCGATGCCGAAGTGCCACCACTGTAAAAGTTGCGGCGAGGACACCGTAGAGCATATACTCGTGGACCGCGTTAGTGGAGTAGCGCTTTGTCTTCGTCACAAAGATAGGACCGCACTTGTTGCTGCCGACCATCGTGGTTACGATGCTCGGCAGTGATGAATCCTGGCGACTTCTGTGAGTCGACAATCTTGCGGAAGGAGGCGGCGGAATGGAAGAAGGGGAGCTTTTCATCTATGTCGGCGCCGTGCCGCCACCGCCGCCGAGCCGCGGGCGGGAGGAGGGCGTTCCTGCAGCTCCGGTCCCTGTAAAAAGGCAGTCTCCTCATGGTATTGGTCACGGAGCGACCTGAGGGTTTGATCCCCTGAACCCTCCAACTCTGCCCGGGTTCTGACCTCGGGTGAAGATCAGACGTCGGCTGAGATAGTACACGGGAAGTTGTTTAGTGGGCAGGGCCCTAAAAACATTTTGGGACCTATACGAATTTGGGCTCCTATACAAACTGGGTCTCAACCTAATGTTTCAAGGTGAACAACGGCATCCAGGCTGTAAAATCCACAGAGGAAACCCTCAATTCGAACAGCACTGTCTGTCTCACCGCTCAAACAGCTAAGAGGCCGTTGCATTCGTCGTGAACTCACATCACGTTACAATAAAACGTTGTTCAATCCGTCAAAGTCGAAACATCTTTAGACAAAGTTGCGAAATCATCGCTTATAACCTAACAGTTGCAACACGAAACCCAGAGGTCGTGACACAACGATGTGGCAACCATTCAAAATGTGTTCTCTCGTGTGTCGACGATAGTACTCTATTTATAAAAGTGGTCATGCAAAAATTAGAGAAAAAAAATATTTTAGTTGTTTACACTTATTTTACTAATTGAAAATCAAGCACGTGCTTACATGTTCAGATTTGCTTAAGCGTGACTATGGCAAGGTTATAATTTTATATTATTATTATTTTTTATGCTTAGTAATTAAACGCGCACCTAGCATGACCGACTAACACAATAAAGGAATAGCAATGACAAAAAATCAAAGTTCATACGACGTGGATACGCCAGCACGGCCTCCTTGGACTGTTACTATTGTTAGTAATAATAATAATAATAAAGCCTTTTTATCTCCAGTAAATTTACATAACTTAAAATCGATGTGTGCTAAATTTTTTTTCTTTGATTTTAATATAATTTTTAATATAGTTTTTATCACTTACTTAATATAATTAGTAGTTATGTCTACTTAATATTATGTAGTTATGTTTACTATTGTTAGTACTTTATATTAATTCGTCCGTAATAGTTGTATCCTCATTAAGATAATCTTCTGTAATTCCTGTATTGAAAACTGGTACTGATTTTAGTTGTGAGCCCAAACGAATTGATACAACCGTTCTGTCTAATTCTACCGCGAAGTAATCGTGCGTTGCCTATTTAATTGTAACTAGTACGTGGTGATAAAAGTCTGTCAAACAAACAATGTAATGAAAGATATTCTACTCTTTCAATATTCTCAAATAGCAATTACAAGTCGTCGTGGCCTAAAGGATAGGACTTCCGGTGCATTCGTATGTAGCGATGCACCGGTGTTCGAATCCCGCAGGCGGGTACCAATTTTTCTAATGAAATACGTACTTAACAAATGTTTACGATTGACTTCCACGGTGAAGGAATAACATCGTGCAATCAAAGTCAAACCCGCAAAATTATAATTTGCGTAATTACTGGTGGTAGGACCTCTTGTGAGTCCGCACGGGTAGGTACCACCGCCCCGCCTATTTCTGCCGTGAAGCAGTAATGCGTTTCGGTTTGAAGGGTGGGACAGCCGTTGTGACTATACTGAGACCTTAGAACTATATCTCAAGGTGTGTGGCGCATTTACGTTGTAGATGTCTATGGGCTCCAGTAACCACTTAACACCAGGTGGGCTGTGAGCTCGTCCACACATCTATGCAATAAAAAAAAAAAAAAAAAATTTAATGCTTCTAAAACGCAATTTAAAAAAATTACAAAAAAAGATTAATGAATACTGTCGACATAACTAATTTATAATTAGTTTTATTTTATGACAGCTTACGAAAAAACGAAGGCTGTAAAACAATTAAAAAAATATGACCGTAAATAATTGTTTGAAATACGAGAAAACCGCAATGTCCGTGTAAATTGAATGAATAATGCGGAAATACTTTTAATTCAAATTAATCCATAGGTTACGGACCAGTAACACGCGAATCTGTACAAAAGTCCGCCTAGATAGCGCTGTGAATTCGTATCCCCAGGATACTCAGCCAGACCAGAAACAGCGTAAATCAGGAGTGCCGTTATCCGTCATCCTGTGGCTCCCTCACAAGACGCATGTGTAAAAGTACACACTGAAAATTGTCAATCCTCTATTTTAACACCACACAAGGAATACAATTGAACTTAACGCTGGAGCATTTTTTACGTATTCCCGAAAACGCGGTACAAAACAGAAGAAACTTATCCTGACAGGGTGATCGTTTTTTGACAGTTGACGTTAAGCTCCATTCCGGCGTGTTCATTATAACAGCATGTAATGCAGCTTACACGTCGTATTCCTGGTGTTTCGTCGGGGGTCCCAACGCCCCATATATTTAGGTGCCAGGATTCGGGCGGGATTCCTATTCGGCGACGGCTTAATAAGAAAGCCCACTCACCAGCTCACTTGCAAGATGGTGCGCTCCAGAAGTCGAGCATTGCAACGATTCGTCGCTGCCACGCTTGACAGCCGAATCGCTTATGATTAACACCGATTGTAACTATACTGACACCTCTGAATTCATATCTCAAGGTGGGTGGTGGCATCTACGTTGTAGATGGTCTATGGGCTCCAGTAACCACTTAACATCAGTTGGGCTGTGAAGTCGTACACCAATCTAAGCAATAAAAAATAAAAATAAAAAAAGAGTGGGACGTGAACTCATTTATTGCAATAAAAATAGTATTTTAGTATTCAGCTTAATTTCGGTAATTTTACGCACTAACTTTTTAAACTATAAGTAGCAAATAAGAAGAAGGGAGCAATATTATGACAATTTTTAAGTATGTATAGAATGATGTCGAGTACTTCAGAACGAATAAACAATAAAATACTTAATTACGTTTTCTGTTATATGTATAATAAGAAAATAATATTTAAAGCCATTAATCTCTTTTAAAATTAACATTAAAGATTAAACAGTATACAGTATTAATAAACTATACAAAACTGAACTCTTCATTTACCACTGAAGTATGAAACCTATCATTTACTCAATGACAGACTTCACTCCATGACACTGAATGACATTGAAGAAAGCCTTTGAACCTTATTAAAATCTAAAGAGTTTTAAATAATAAAGGTATAAAGGTTTTTCTTTACATGTATGTATAAATAGATTTAAATGCGCGTCATAAATAATAAATGATCGTAAGTAATAAAGATTTACATAACAACTTTCTCTTTGTCTAACGGCGCCTTGAAATAATGACATTACATTGTACTTGAGATAATGTAGAAAGCGAAAGTTTATGTAATAGTATTTTGTGCTTAAGTTTTATAGCTATGCCTCGGAGTAGTAACTATGCGACGCGGCGACGGCGACGTTAAGACAAGTGACTTGCATATAAATAAATACTAGTGGTCCCCGGTAGTCCAAATTCGACTATAATCAATTGAAATTATAATTTTGTACACTATTATGATTCTATTGTCAAAGACTATCTATCATACTTCTATAATTACAGATTTCACCAAGATTACACTTTAGACAAACAATATTAATCTATTATCTTTTCGTAAAAAGGGATACAAAGTTTTTGCTTTACGTATTAATATATAAATATAGACAGACTCGTATAAGTTCATTTGACAGGATCCATATAAATTAGGTATTCATTTAAATGAATTAGCGTAACCACGTGCTAATTGAAAAGGTTCCCATTTGTTCGAGTAAGGTTTCCGTTAATATAGATCTGGGAAGCAGGCCGCAATATTAACGCTCTCTGTATGCTTAGTGCGAGTTTTTTAACGTTCTCGATAGCGTAAAAGTTAGCCCAATTTTGTATGCAGTTGGAACAGCGCCCCTAGCGACAAACATAGGCAAACGATCCCATTCCATACAAATATGAGCTAACTTTTACGCTATCGAGAACGTTAAAAAACTCGCAAAAAGCACACTGCTCGACATGCACCTGCTTATTTACGTCATTTACCATCGAAGGCAGAGTATTAGGAGCTCCGGGAGTCTGCGCGTCTAAGTACCACGATCTTATCGATATCTGCAAAAAATTTATACATGTGATTGGTTTCGAAGGACTGCTTAGTCAATATAATAAGCTATATTTATGTCTCAAGATGTTCATTTAGAACAGCGGTCGGGGAACCGGGGTAAATTACCCCAAATGGGCTAAAATGAAATTTTGGGGGACAAAAATGAAACTTTTGTGAGTAAAAAGTATATATTGAAGTGAAACTTCTTTAGAATCGTTAAATTTTTAGTTATTGTTTTCTTTTCAAAATTATCATGGGGGCTATAATATGAAAGATGCTAAAAAGAAGCGATTTCGTTTTTTTTCGTTCTTCGCCATGGGGTAATATCAACTTACACAAAAAAATTTTGGGGTAATAATTAAAAAAGTTCCCCAACCGCTAATTTAGAATGACGCGCGTTTTCTTTCTGTCAATTTTCCAGTTCCACATAGAAGAAATCACTAATATAAATATATATAGACAGATGCCCGCAAAATGTATCATAGAGTGTGTTAAAATCTTCTTAGAAATACCTAATATCAAAACATAATTAATTCATAGACACGATAAAGTATCTTAAGCGGTTTTGTTGTGTCCCGTCAGACGAAGCGACTTTAAAAATTGCGCAAACTATCATAGTTGCGCATGAACATGGTTTTCAATAGATTTCAGGGTCGTTCACTTTCGCGATCGTCAGCCACCGCTGTTCGCAAAGACCTTCATCGTATCAGCAGAAATGGAAAAGTAAACAAATATATTAATATAGAATCTAGGACTAGTTACCTGCAGATTGAGGCGTGATCCGCTAAGAAAATCCAACGAGAAATTTAGTGGGTCAATCCATAGAACTAAGTGTCACGTAGAATTCTTTGACGAGTTCGGTATGCGAGTAGCGTCCAACAGCACCGAGAGTGAATTTACTGAATAAAGTGGATTCATCAGGACATGTCTAGGGTGACAACGATAGCTGGCTGCTATGTGGGCAGCGTCAGGGTTGTAGTAGAGGCGGTCACGATACATGTCGCATTGCTGTCATAAACAAGGATTCTGACGCAGTCTTCATATACTTATGGATAGATTCGAGGTCTTGGTCTTCAGTCAATATCTACATCCCGCACTTACCAAGATGCTTCGACGGCTAACCTCAGAAAATGTGATTGTAGTTCTTAAAGGCAGCCTATAGTCTTGCGAGTGTGAATAATACCACATTTGGATAGATCATGACATATTTGTGTGTGTCTATGAAAGTTTTATCAAGTGTCACCTTTTTACGAAGGCAGAAATACTCCACTTGCAGGAGGCAGGATGCAGGTCTGCAAGGATGAGCGCGGTACGGTAAGGGATAGACTTAAAGTGAAGTCAGTAGGTCATCCGCCTTTACCGGCTATAGACTGGCCGAAACGGTTGTTAGGGAGATGATGTTCCTGCGTCTCAAAGAGAACCAACTGACGGTGGTGGTGGGTTGTATATTCATCTTGTACCAGGTTAGATTGTCACTACTGATGTACGGTTGTAGGAATTCCCAAGACACCGGCTTTTGCGTTTGTGAATAAAACTCAATAAATTATTAAATGTTAATGTTTAATTCTGTAATAATTAATTCTGTTGATAATTAAATACCTTGAGTTCAGTATTTTCTGATCTTCGAGAATCTACTTGCATACGCATATTATACGCATGAAAGGGAATTAGAAACGCTTAGCTTCGTAATTTCGATCGTCATGGAAGCATAAAATATATAGTTTTGGTTAAAAATACGAAATGTGCAAGGTTATATTGAACGTTCCCCGCATTTCTGTTTCGGTAAGGTCGGAGATGATGCCACACTGACCGGATACAGCAGTTTCAAAATATTGCTTATTTCATTAGATGAACGAACGGGCTCATGGTCCATGAAAACAAAAATGTGATCAGGAGCTCACGGTTCGCAAGTTGTTAGCTATTTTAAAAGAAACAACTGCTAGAAAACATTATTTCTTTCTGTAAATAGTTGAAAGTGTCTGCAATCCAACTGATCTTAATTGGTTACCGGTGCGCTTGGATAACACAAAGTGCCTTATCCACTAATCACCTTGCGACATGAGATAGAAGACTCTCAAGTAACTTTTAAGAAGAGCAGGCGGTATCTAATGAAATAAAATAACAGAAAATTCGATAAATTATCAATTAATTATGAATACTAAAATATATTTCTAGTTGTGACCGGCGGCACGGATGGTATCGGTAAACACTACGCCAAGGAGCTGGCACGACGCGGCCTCAACGTGGTCATCATCAGCAGAAACCCTGAAAAATTGAAAGCTACGGTCACTGAAATCGGTAAATTCTGTTAATAATTATATAACAAACTCAGAAAAATTGAAATGTTATAACACAAGACCAATTAGACTTTATAAAATAACCATAAGATTAAATTGTTTTGTGTAATCCATTTTCTTCAATTATGTAATAACTAATTATTATTCAATAACCAATCAAATTTCTCCATCATTACACCCAGAAAAAGAATACAACGTGAAAACCAAGATGGTGGTGGCTGACTTCAGTAAAGGCCTTGAAGTGTACACTCATATCGAAGAGGAACTCAAGGACATTCCTATCGGTATACTAGGTAGGTATAGCTAAAATTATTCCAAAATATCTATTATGAAACATTAAGAGACTTTTCGATCAATTCGATTTGAAGTTTATGAATATTGACGCCGCTGACACTCTAGGACCTAGAGTAAGTTGAAGGAAGGTGGTAAAACTTGTCGGGACTGCATGTAGATCAATGCGTGGGTGCCATAAGTCCTCGCGAACAATTACGGGGATTGTGATGATGATATTACACATTCTAGTGAACAATGTTGGCGTACAGTACGATTACCCGACGGAGCTTGGTGACCTGCCGATGTCGAAAGCGTGGGAGATAGTCCACGTGAATGTCGGAGCCGTTACCAGTATGACCCGGCTCGTGGTGAAGGAGATGGCCAAGAGGGGAAAGGGCGCTGTGGTCAACGTGTCTTCCGGCTCCGAACTGCAGCCACTGCCGTTGATGGCTGTGTACGCAGCTACCAAGGTTAGAACTTAAACATTCACCAGAAGACCCGTTTAACAAGTTTTTAAAACCAAAATTTTTTACCATAGTTTTAAGATCCACTACGTCCTCTTAGAAGTCAACCGATTTTTGGCCAAGTTTTGTGAATTTTGTTAGTTCGGAGTTGGAAATAAGGCTATACTTCTAATTGATGTCTGATCTTAATGGTATACAGTCAAACCTGGGTAAGTGAGAATTGGATAAGTGAGAAAACTCTATAAGTGAGAGTAATAGCAAGGATCCGTCATTTTAAGCTCCCAAAACCTCTATTAGCGAGAAACATAAAACCTCTGTAAGAGAGAGTCGTTTTTCCCTTATGGACCTCCGTAAGTGAGACTGCTACTTATCTATACCTCTATAAGCGACAGTCGTACTTTATTTATTTAGAACAAATGACAAAACAAATTATAAATTTAACATCTGCTATTTTATGACTCGTTCTTAACTTTCGTGGAACTTCCTACCATTGTTTTTGTATTGTTTTCTCGTCAATATTGAACCTATTCTATTTCGTGGAACTAAATAACGTTGTTATTTTATCGCATTCTTTTCGAATGGACACGTGTGCCTGTGTACCGTCCTGTTTGTCGGACTTACTCAGATTATCGTAAATCAATTGCGAAGGAAAGTTCTGTTCTGCATCATGACAAAACGGAAAATTAAAGTACTGTCATTAAGTGATAAACTTAAGATAGTGAATGCGTTTGAATCCGGAAAATCGCGCAATGTAATTCAGAGGGTGCATTAGCGAGAAACTCGGGTTAGTGAGAAACCTCTATAAGCGAGAATGAGATTGTGCTCCCTTGAACTCTCGCTTATCCAGGTTTGACTGTATTTCTTTATTTAAGGAGGATACAAGACAATATTGTTACGCGCTGGGGTTCGGCATAAATAAAATTCTACCGAATAACAAGTTCACACTGTATTAGCACTTAGAACACTTTAAAATTCTCAATTCGTTTCTTCCGCTTCGCTTCAGGTGATCCGTTCATTGTTTCGCTTCGAGTAGTTCCGATTACTAACTGACTGTGTGCCATCTCTGCAACGCTTTTATAGTTGAAACGAAATTCCTAGAATCGTCGAGAGTATACCACAAAAGTCGAGTATTGTGTATTTCCGCTATCTCACAATAGATGGCGTTGTGCTTCTGGAGCGTTCTAGATACTACTAGTTCCTTCGATATTCATTCGGCTATTCAGCGATAGATGACGTTACTATTACCGACGTAACAATATGTTTAATGCTAGTAATGTTCTAGTATATTTCAATTCAAGTTTTCCGTCATTATTATGTCCGATAGGTATCTGTAAATTAAATTAGGAATTCATATTAATTTTTGCTCTGACTTGTATTTAAACTATATATGTATTAATAGTACAGAGGCCTTGTTTTCAGGCTTACGTTCGGAGTTTCACACTGGCGATTCGCGAAGAATACGCCCCTAAAGGGATCCACGTTCAGCACATGTCGCCACTTTTCGTGTCAACGAAGATGAACTCGTTCTCCCAGCGGCTTCTCGACGGAAACCTGCTGGTGCCTGATGCTGCCACTTACGCAAAACACGCAGCGGCTACTCTCGGTCGTGTACATGACACCACTGGGTATTGGCTTCATGGAATACAGGTATGGACGTAACTAGAGATACTTTAGTTTTATCCCTTGGATTAACAAGATATAGCGGTTACTGCATTCAGAATAAAGTGATGATTGTACAGATTTGTACCATTGTTGAGCGAAGGAATAAATACATTTTTTATGGGCTCGGCAGTGGGTGGCCTAGAATGGCACCACCCGATTTCTTTCAGTGAGTACCGTAAAGGACGACTGAGGGATGCCCAGGAGAATAGAAAACAGCGAACTCTGAGTATTGTATTAGCGAACTGCGATAATCAACTAACATTTACTGGTGTTGTGAAGCTTGGGCCACTTGGTTACTATTTCACAGCAGATATAGGCAGGGTGTTTGTATCAACCCGCGCTGGTCCATAAGACGCCCTTAGACCAGTGATAATATTTTAAATCTTTTTTTTTCTTTTTTTTTATTGCTTATATGGGTGGACGAGCTCACAGCCCACCTGGTGTCAAGTGGTTACTGGAGCCCATAGACATCCACAACGTAAATGTGCCACCCTCCTTGAGATATAAGTCCTAAGGTCTCAAGTATAGTTACAACGGCTGCCCCACCCATCAAACCGAAACGCATTACTGCTTCACGGCAGAAATAGGCGGGTGGTGATACCCACCCGCGCGGACTCAGAAGAGGTCCTACCACCAGTAATTACGCAAATTATAATTTTGCGGGTTTCATTTTTATTACACGATGTTATTCCTTCATCGTGGAAATCAATCGTGAACATTTGTTGAGTACGTATTTCATTAGAAAAATTGGTACCCGCCTGCGGGATTCGAACACCGGTGCATCGCTCAACACGAATGCATCGGACGTCTTATCCGTTAGGCCACGACGACTTCCAAATCATCTAAAACATGCTCATTTTATATATTGTTTCAGTACTTCTTCATTAAGATAGCACCGGTGTGGTTAAGGACAAAGATTGGACATAATCTGAATAGACAGTTTCGGGTGGAATACGATACAAAGAAAAAGTTATAAGATGAAGACTAGGAAAGTCTGATGTACTCCGCATTGCAGCCTAATGATCGGTGGAAGTTTCCTTATATGATGGTGTCAACGGGAAATGATTGCTACTTTTAGGTGAACTAAGTATTGATTCGTCTGCTGATCTATTCTTATGTGATAAATGGAAGATAGTCGATACGCTTTTGTGTTGTAATTATGTATTTATAATATTAAAACTGGTAATCCTGGTGATATTAGAACAATAGACAACTAAGTCCAAAAATAATGTAGACTACAATTATTCGAGGCTCTAATCTATTTTTAATTAGGCAAAGACGAAATAAATAAATACCACTTTCTCTTCTGTGAGTCAACTGATACTCAATTTCTTTTTTTTTCTTCAGTACATATTGTTAAAGTTTATTCTTGTTATTTTATTGCGCCAGTTTTTTTTTTTCAAAGTGGTGTCAATAAAGCAAAAGAGGATACGTAATATATTAAATGAATCTACGTACGTCTTGAACTAGTGCATAATTTAGTTTAATATAATAAGTTACATTAAAATGGTCGCTTAATAAAGATTTTTGTGAAACGGAAAAGTAATTTAAATTACAAACCAATTAATTGTTGTTGTCTTGTTTATTGGTAGGTGTGTCTAATAATTATATAAAAAACTTTTTCATAGCTATAATTGTATCAAACACCTATGACGTCAAATATATCCAATTACTCCAGTTCCAACATAGGCCTATTTTACATGTGTAACCGTTGCTAATTTTATTATCTCTGTTAATCAAATTTTAAAAATTAAACTTTCGTGATATATGATTCTCATTCTCTCCCTGACATGGCTTTAGTAACAAATGTGATGTAACTTATAGCTTCATCACGTTATTGACTTTTTGCAATGTTTTTGTAATTAACATGTACATTTGTAATTATTTCTTTGGCACACTGTACAGCTTATGCCTTTTGACGGATATCAACGTTTGAGATGCTGCTATATTCGTTTTAGTTATTAGTTTTACTTTAACATGGTATCCGCGAAATTAAATAGTTAAACATTGTGAAATATATATTATATTAATTACTATAAAAAAAAAACGATTATATTAAAATCTATATATAAGTATATAAAAATGAATTGCTGTTAGTCTCGCTAAAACTCGAGAACGGCTGGACCGATTTGGCTAATTTTGGTCATGAATTATTTAAGGAAGTCCAGAGAAGGTTTAAAAGGTAAATAAATATGAAAATGCTCGTAATTAAATAAAAATAACAATTTTGTTTTTCCTTTGATGTGTCCCCCGTCGGATGGATTTCTTTTGTTTGTTTAAGTTTATTTTTTACAAAAGTTAGGTCTTTTATTTTTTAATTGAGGCACTACGAAGTCTGCAGGGTCAGCTAGTCACTCATCAAAGCAATAAAAAAAACATTTACGGACATTAAGTTATATTTTTACTATACTTTGAATTTTTTTTACTTTTTAGTTAATATTTTTTATGTAATACATATACACATATCATATATAAAACACATAAATTAGAATATGTATATTTTATGATTGTAAGTGTGGCAGATTGTTGGTTCATGCCTTCATGGCCACCCACTCGTACTGGCAATTTTTATTACCTGTCAATGATATAATCTGTGGTAGACAAAAAAGCCCGCCAAAAGGGAACGCGAAAACATAATATGTTGCGTAAATAGTTTATTTTATTTTATTTCGTGTTTCTTCAGAATGAAATGTGTAATAACGGTGGTTTATTAACTGTTTAGAATCTGTAAAAGTACACAAGTATGAAAAAACTAAAATCAGACAAACCTTTGTAACTGATAAACTCCCACTAAATAAGCACCATTTTACTGGAAATTTATTTTATCCGATCTCGACTCGTTTCATATAATTTCATTGTAATTAATTTAAAACTAGCCAAAACTAAAAATTTGAAAGTTATTACTCTAAAAATATTTAAAATTATTACCACATCGGGTGACGAACAGCTTTGTTTGCTCTTTGTCTGTGTGTTTGATTAATATCTATGTTTTATGTGTATTTATTAAAAATTATTGTATTTATTTATGTGTATTTGTACTATTTATGAAGGTCAGAAGACTGCGTCTAAAGACACGGTTACCTATTATTTTTATTTTGGCAACAAGTAATGGTTGATTATTATTGCAGCAATTTTGAAAAGTAATTATAATGCAAAAATTGACTTCAGCGGTCATTTTTCAAATTTCCAAAGATAACAAAATAATGTATCCTAATATTTTCTTAACACAATGGCTCCGATCCGAGATATTCTTCTGTATTACTTATGGACGGTTGGTGATGAACACTGTGATGAATGATGTTATGGTTAGTAAGCGCTAAGTCGTTGGGATACAGATAAAATTTTTATATTCTCCTTGGCTATAAATTGTTATTTTCTTCTTAACGTCTATCTGGCGCTTTGACACATGTCAAACGAATGTTGAAAACAATTGTGAAGATTTTTTCCGAAAGATCTAAAACGGACTCTATCTTGATATGACTAGTCAACATAGTATCACAGATGATCGGAAGAGCATTACGCCACAGTCCCCTGCAGAATTGGAGTTTCAGTTCCCTTCGAAATACGATGACGTAAGTATTATGTTTGGTAATCGACCTTATTGATCTCACATGTGTGGGTCTGCCGAAAAGTATTCTAATAAGGTTTGTTTCGATAGACAGTGCTTATCCCAAGTTTCGTGGCGAGAAACCATACTCCATGATAATCAACTTGATTACCGCATCAAATTAGATTTTGATTGGACGAGGTCAACATGTGGTTTATACAAATACGACTTTACGGATACTCAAAGAAATAACTTAACCATAATGCTTATCATTACTTTACATTATTAGTGATTTTTTTTTTACTTATGCTGATGGCCTTGATAGGCGATTTCAGCTTCTCCTTGACGTGTAGGTGAGCTCACGGGGCTCAAACCGGAATGTTGCTAGCACTGGCCCTAACAAGAGCAGTGCTTCGCAGAATCTAGCACCGGATCTGAAAGGCGACCCACTGAGAAGATTCGGCGAGAAACTCAGTGGGCTGTGTCTATGGGTTATTTTGCTCGACGAGCCCTTCGTCGCAAGCGACGGGTTCGGCGAGGACGGTGACCAGTGCTTGAGGTTTTAGTGAACAAGTGGTTACATAAGTACTAAAATATCTACGTAAATCCAGATAGAACATCCAGTATGGTGGACTCGGGACCGCCTGGTCTCCTGTTTCTACTCGCTCCCAGAAGACACCGTGTGGAACAGCTACATTTGCATCATGTCGCTCTCCGCCATTGTTTGGGTGGCGGTCGACTTCACCGGAACGCACTTGGAGATCTTGGACGCGGCTTACAACATCAGCTATGCTGTGCATGTCATGGGCCTCGGATACAATCTCTTCGCCGGAGTTGAGCGGCCCAATATCAATATTAAGATTCTGAGTTAGTGTCCTTTTAAATTGGTCTGGTTCTTTTGTTTTTCCATAGAGGAATGCTTGGCGACCGAGTCTGAGGTAGCCGGTACCCATATCACTTATATAGAAGATACAAAATTACTTCATGCTAAATAATTTTGAACACATCATATCATATTTATGAGATTATTATGAGTTTATTATTTCTACGTTCTTTTAACGTCGCTTTAACATTTTTTGAATCGTATGGTTTTCATTTCAGTAGCAAAATTCAAGGTTGATGTGACTAGGTGTGTAAAATTAAGCAAATCCCACTAGCTGGATCAGAATTATTACTATTTTCTCAAAAGCTAATACAGCCGATTAACGAAATCGAAATTCAGATTACGAGCCTTTAGATTTCAAGCTAGGCTGCAAATTATGGTGAACAATGACGTCAATGTTTAACTCTATTTAATTATTACTACACATAAGGTGCACTTCATAAAGCCCAATTGTGTTCTTCGCTTCGCTTCCGGTGATCGGTTCGGTGTTTCGTTTCGAATAGAACAGATTGTTGATGATGCAGATTGACCAACTGTCTTTGAAACGCTTTTGTTTTTTATTTTTCTACCTATGCTGATAGCCTTGAGAGGCTATTTCAGCTTTGCTCTAACGTGTGTAGGTGAGCTCAAGGGGCTCAAACCGGTGTTGCTAACACTGACCCTAGCATGTGCAGTGCTTCGCAGAATCTACCACCGGATCGGAAACGCGACCCACTGAGAAGATCCGGCGAGATCCGAAGATGGGCTAAACGCCTTGTAGTCGAAACGACATGTCTAAAATATTCCAGAACATTTCTGAAACGACTCGACATCAGTTTTCGTTAAGTGATAACAGATGACGTTACCCGTACCGCCAAAACATTTTCGAACCTTCCTGTTATACTGGTTGTTTTGATATCCGTTTCTGCTATTTGATCAGAGATGGCGTTACTCGCACCGATAGCAATATTATAGCTACCAATATGAAATGCATTATTATTATTATTATTGTGAATATAAACAATTTTAATAGACACTCAGAATGATAAGTATTTTTAATGATAAGTTTTAGTTACAAAAGAAATCTCAGTTGTAGTTCTTTGATAGGTGTTGCCAGTTAGCATCAGTCTGCCAAATTCCTAATTCAGGCAGAAGACAGTAAAGTATTAAAAGATATATATAAATCGTATTAAGATTTTACACCTAAGATTTGTTTGACATATTTCATTTTAATGCACTGAATTTGGAACTTATGTTTTAAAGTAGACATTTTTTTATTATTATTGCTTGGGTGGGTGAACGAGCTCACAGTCCCCCTGATGTTAAGTGGTTACTGGAGCCCATAGACATCTACAACGTAAATGCGCCTACTATCTTGAGATATAAGTTCTAAGGTCTTAGTATAGTTACAACGGCTGCCCCACCCTTCAAACCGAAACGCATTACTGCTTCACGACAGAAATAGGCGGGGTGGTGGTACCTACCCGTGCGGACTCACAAGAGGTCCTACCACCAGTAACAAACAGACATTTTCTTGTTATATTTTTACGGACTATTCAGCGGGCAAATATGAAATCTTATAGAAGTCTTATAGACTTCGACTTCATGTTCTAAGCTGGGTGGCGGCAATCACGCTCTGCTCCCGATATCACTTATTTATCAGGCGGACTGTTAGGTCGCCTGCTCGCCTAAAGCAAAAATTAATAGATAAATATATTTCCAGTTGGATTCTTATTGGATCTCGTGACGTATTCTCATTACGTGAGCCGCCAGCAGGACTTCAAGCTTGGCTGTTATTTCATTAGGCTACACCGACCTTTCAGATACCTATGTAAGTGTTATGAAGCATTCTTGGGACCACTAACTGGTGGTAGGACCTCTTGTGAGTCCACGCGGGTAGGTACCACCGCCCCGCCTATTTTCTGCCGTGAAGCAGTAATGCGTGTCGGTTTGAAGGGTGAGGCAGCCGTTGTAACTACACTTCAGAAGTCGTCGTGGCCTAAAGGATAAGACGTCCGGTGCATTCGTATCGAGCGATGCACCGGTGTTCGAATCTCGCTGGCGGGTACCAATTTTTCTAATGAAATACGTACTCAACAAATGTTCACGATTGACTTCCACGGTGAAGGAATAACATCGTGCAATAAAAATCAAACCCGCAAAATTATAATTTGCGTAATTACTGGTGGTAGGACCTCTTGTGAGTCCGCACGGGTAGGTACCACCGCCCCGCCTATTTCTGCCGTGAAGCAGTAATGCGTTTCGGTTTGAAGGGTGGGGCAGCCGTTGTGACTGTACTGAGACCTTAGAACTATATCTCAAAGTGTGTGGCGCATTTACGTTGTAGATGTCTATGGGCTCCAGTAACCACTTAACACCAGGTGGGCTGCGAGCTCGTCCACATATTAAAGCAATAAAAAAAATAAAAAAACTTGAGACCTTAGAACTTATATCTCAAGGTGGGTGGCGCATTTAGATCGTAGATGTCTATGGGCTCCAGTAACCATTTAACAACAGGTGGGTTGTGAGCTCGTTCATCCATCTAAGCAATAAAATAAAATAAAACCACTATAATACTATTCGTCGGTATTTATATTTAAATATTCATTGTATTGGCTACATATCAAAAGAGAAGAGGATTATTGTTTATGTAGACGCTTTCGTAAATATACACCGGGCAGTGGCGCCAAACGTTTTTTTTATTTAATAATTGTAAGTACTAGCAATAAAACTGAATAATTCCAGGGGAACTGAACAATTATTATTTGAATGGAAGTGTTCTCGGCACGACGCTCAAATACTGCTACATTTGCTTGGTTTTGAGGGTCACGTGGGCCCTCGTTTGGCTCAATATCGACCAGGCAAGTCATGTTTTCATATTAGCTTGATTTAAAACGAATTCCTCAATTGTTAGCAAAGCTCATAGACGTAATCTGCGGTCTGTAAGCACACATGACCATAGCGAGCCCACAGGTGAAGACTTCCATTGAGTGTCCAAATTATACCATAGATATTTCAAGTGATATTTTTTTTAATTACCTGCCGAGAGTTTAGTACTCATCATCTAAGCAATAAAAAAAAAAATAAAAAAAAAATCATAATTTCAATTGATGGCAAATACTAATAGTGATTTTAAGAATTAGTGGAAAAAATTCAAGATAAATTGGTCTCGGCGACCACACAAACAGAATAACATTGTGCATATTATATTTTGGCGCAGAGCAATTTGTTACTGAATCGAAAAAATGTGCTAAAAAAACAAAATGGCGCCAATGACGTTTTCAAGTAAATTTGGAATGTAATGTTCTAATGGTTTACACGAAACTCTGTAAAATTTGTACGATCACGACGTGGTTATGTAAAAACAATTAACGGACCCTTGAGATGCTAGGTCTAAGTATAAATTGGCCGTCCAACCCATTAAACCGCAACCTTTACTATACATTACATTATCACTACAATTCGTCATCGCAACGGCATGGAAGCCCACTGAGCTTCTCGCCGGATCTTCTCAGTGGGTCGCGTTTCCGATCCGGTGGTTTCTGCAGATTCTGCGAAGCACTGCTCTTGCTAGGGCCAGTGTTAGCAGCACCCCCGGTTTGAGCCCCGAGAGCTTACCTTCACGCTAGGGTAACGCTAATATAGCCTCTCAAGGCTATCAGCATAGGTAGGAAAAGAAAAAAACTACATGGAAATTCTTCGTGGACCTATAGTGCTTAAATAAATATGTAGCCACATTAAATTTTATAACGGCTATTAAATATTAATTATACTCTGGAGCGAGGTCGTATTCTATGAGTTCTAAAGAGAATGAGCTGGCATTGGCCACGACGACACGATAGTTTAAAAATTACGACACTCTTAAATTTGTTTTATGGCTTCCTCCACTTTATATTTAAATAAAATATTCGATATGTTTTATGAAGATGATGAATTATTTTTATTTTTATTACGAAAGTTATATTTTGAACCAAGATCGGAAGAATGTTCAAAATCTTTGTAGTTGAAATGCGATTTTGAAAAAAATATATTTCAAATATAATTGTTTCACAAATGTTTGTGGGCACGAGTTCCACTGCACTTAAGATTAATCTGGAGACCATAGACACAATGATCAATGCCGTCGCTCAGCTGGAAACCTGAGATCGAACTAGGTACCTCTTTTCTTATTAAAAAAAAACTCGAACTATCTACTTCAAACCTTTAAAAATGTTTAAAAAGGTTCTATTGTCTCAAAGTTGTCTCACCTGCGTCTTTGCAGTTTTATTCTAATCCTGTATTTGTCTGTGATACAGATGTGCATTTGTAAACTTAACTTTTAATTTTTGTTACATCTCTGCGTTTACTTATTTTTAACACCCTTTTACTAACTTGAACTATATCTATCTATCTATTAATGTAGCAAAGACTTTTAACGTAATTTGCACCAACCCTATGATGACGTTAACTTGAAAATTTTAGCACGCATCAAGTAATAATGACAATCGTCTTCATCCTGGCCTCATCGCAATGTGTGAAGTCGACGCACCATATCCTCTTTTTCCATTCAGGCCCATCATTCATCATCTCTGCCTTCGTACCCATCTCACGCATATCCTCTTTCACATAGTCCTTATAAGTCTTTTTAGCACGCTCCCCCTTAAATTACCGCCTATTTTAAGACCCAAGCTCTTTTTGGCCACATGATCATCCTCTTTACGCATACCACGATAACTTTACACACTTCATTTTCAATCAAGAAGAATAGTTCAACCCATAGAGGTTCAATAAAGAAGCTACTTTTTATTTTCAATCAAGAATGAAGATACAATAATTTTATTACTTTGGTTTAATATCAGAAACGATAAAAAACAAATGTTCTTAATTCGGTTTGCTATTAAGCGTGTTTTTTTAAAATATTTGTGTTTCTGAAGCTGGAACGCGACTTCGCCGGACTCCTACATGTCAAGCGGGCTCTGTACGCCCTCCACTCGGAAACCGACCTCAAAGGCAAGCTCATGGGGTCGGCCGCAGTCCGCTTCGTGAATGCGCTGTACAGCGTCAACAAGATGTTCATACCGATAGGGTAGCGTATTACGCGTTTTCTCTTTTTTGACTGGAGTTGCGTTGAATGTGTTCACACAGTGACTGTTAGTTTGCGTGTCTAGGTCCCACTATGAAGCCAATTTCTGTAAACCCCGACCTCATGTCTCAAGCAGCCATTCACGTTATGATGTTAATAGTTTCCGAAAACCACGTTACACCGTTTGCCGTCATCATGTCTCATAATCATGTAGCTTGGCAAAGGCGTGTACATCTGATGACCATAGAATAATATGGCACTATGGGTTGGTTTTTGTGATAAAAATGTGACGATATAACCATTCGGCACTCCTTTACAAGTTCACAATAAATATCTGCCTGTTGGTTGGTTGGTTCAAAAAGCGTGTTTTTTAGTAGTTTACTTTTGCACGGGTACAACACCACCGTCACCTATGTCCATAACAATGTCAATGTATGTTGTGGGGAAACAATTATCCTGTATTCCGTTACGTTCCTAGCTCCCAGGGGCACGCGATCCGGCTTCCTTCGGCGACATAACTGTTACTATCCACCTCACAGGGCCATAGTTATCGTCAGTAGTCAGTACTTCCACTGTGGCTTCGTACATCGGCTGTAGGCTCCACTACACGCCCGCCCTGGTGGACTGACCTTTGTCTTTGTATTAACAGCACAGTGCATCTGCAGAACAACTCTGGGATACGAATGTGGCTGAGAATAAGCGCTACCTACATGAAATGTCTAATTTGTAAAATGTATTCACAATATTTTGATAACGTTTCACCGGTTTGAGTCTCCATGCTCGTGTCCTGGATAAAGCTGATTAATTAGAAATGTATTACTTGATACAGTCCTTCAGTAGCGCCCGGCAACGATTTGGAGCGAGTTCTCTGCATGCTCGTGATGATGATGGGATGCCTTGTGGTGACCGGCGCAGCGGTCGCGTCCCTGTCTCTGGTGATCAGTCTGTACATGCGCCCCGAAGAGCAGTTCCAAGCTCGATATAAGCTCATTATGAAGGAGATGGTAATCATCGTTTGTCGTATCACTCTTGTCAGAGCGGTCGTGGTTGTCATTGAGTATCTTTGCTGTGGGCAGATGTTATACGCGTAGAAGGTTGCCTATGTAATGGACCGACCGAGTCAAGTGGCAGTTGGCGGTTGTTTGCATGAGTGTACCAGGCTCACATCAAACCGGGAGAAGTACCCATCACAGAACACAAGATATTTGACAGATGCCTGAATCTCGCTTACGACATTTTTAAGATAAGCTTGCATATATACAAGTTCCGAACAACAAGATCTGGACCGTCGGTCTACCGAGCAATATCACCCGCTCGGTGGAAGATTTTCCCTTTGTCGTATATCTCACCAAAGTGGCGGTTGCTCGTGGGCACATAACATCAGCCCACAGATGGTAATAATTAATCAATTAACGTATCGCGCTTAACGAACATGCTTCTATCTTTAAGAACCCGACCATACATGGAATGATTCCTGAGTGAATTTGTGACCGCACAGATAGCTACCATCATGTTGTCTATTTCTGCCGCAAAGCAGTCATGAGCCCTTGTTTGACGGGTGGAACAGCCGCTATAAACTACAATTGGGATTCCGAACTTGAGGTAGGCTATGACCTGAGTCTTAAGGCAGCATTCACGTTGTGAGGTCTCGGGAATCTGATATACAAAAAAAATCTATATTAAATAACGTATGCATTATTTTAGGAATTGTTCCAAAGTTGTCGATCTATTTATTCTATATACCTATTTAACCCAAATCGTGGGTTTCTTCGGGCTATACTCGTTCTTGCTACGTTTATTATACAATATTATTATAAGAGTATATTCCAGCCCCTACGTGAACACGTCTCATGTGTTATTAGAAAGGTTCGCGCTTGCCTGCCCGTCAGCGGGAGAGGGTGGAGACATTCTACAAGATGTACTGGCACAAGCAGAAGGCCGTGTCTCGCACTGAACTGCTGCCGACCTTCCCCCCCACCTTACCTGCCGCTGTCTACAACGATATATACTTCGAAGCCACACAGAAGGTTAACAGATGAAATATTACAATATGTACTTTTCTTGACCAGTTTTGGGAAGTAAACTGAGGAAAGTAATAATGTATCTGTAGACAAGACAAATCTACTGGGGAGCTAACTCTCATCCTGTCTGTATAGTGAAGTAATCAAGTGCTCCAGCTGGAAGGGTGGACGCCCATAGCTCGGAGCCGTAGACCCCGTTTTTTGTTTTCCTATCTGCCAGTATCCTCGAGGGGCTATTCTGGCTTCATTTTGACTGGTGGGCGAGTTCACGGGGACCTGAAAGAGATTGCTGATATCTGCCCTTTTAAGAGCAGTGTTTTGCTAAATCAACCCCGGCCAGACTCGCATGCCCATATTATTATATTTCTTCCGAAAAACACGTAATTTATATACTTAAACTGTTCATTGTGAAGGTGCTTTCGCATTGTCTCCGGGTAGTTTTCTTTCCTAAGCCAAAGCATATTTTGTCCGAGAAAGACTGATGTCTATAATCTAGAAGGGATATTACCACATTGTGTTTCGTGACCCAGCTCATGAGGTGATGAGCGGAAAGGGGACGAAGATTTTATTGACTAGTGCAGAATATGTACATCTTGTCAAATCATCGTCACCAATGAATAACCAACGATTAGGAAACCTTAATTTTCAGACTAGAATTCTGCGGGATCTTTCAAATCAGTTCCTGTCTGAGTTAGCTAAGAAGACGGAAACGATACATTATATTCCCGGTGATGCTATCATCAAGAGATCCTCAAAGAAGTCTTCCATCATTTACATCACTTATGGAGATGTTGAGGTTTGTTTTTTTGATGGCTTTTTCAAATATATCTTTAATCTGAGCGAATATGGCTACCGTCGTCTAAAGAGAACGCTAAGTCAGAGATAGGAGCTTAGCGCAGGGGAGTCGCTTAGTGGGTAGGCCTGTATCATTTTCGACTACCGGTCCCCCCTATCCTATGCGCCCCCTAAGAGTGGGAACATCGTACGTGGTTCGATCGCCGGTCCGAATTAAAAAAAAGGTCCTGCCCAACGCCAAGTGCTATTTTAGATTCTCATTTTAACAAAAATGCGCAAATATGCTGCAGAAGCATGTAAGTCATTGATTATATACGGATCTCACTGTGAAAGGGTTGACGTCGCGTGGATACGCTGCGAGAATAGTTGTGCAATGGCGGTGTGACGCCAGGCATGTGTCAGGAATCTTCTAGCCCAAGAGCCCGCGACAGCCAGACCTTCGTTATTTTATAAAAGCTGAAAGTTTCTCTGTGTATGTCTCCAACACAGGTAAGAACGACCCGCGATTATAGAGTTTCTATTGTGGTTACTTGGGCAGGTAACAGGCAGTAAAGGTATATAAAATAGTACCTTAAATTCGTTAAAGTATAAAGGTTTTTTTTTTTTAATATTTACTCCAGAATATCTTTAGAAATCATGATATCCGTTGCCGGACACTTTTTCCAGTTGTTACCCCCTGCCAGACACCCCTAAACTTTAATAAATTTTAATTATACTTTCGTTATACTATAAAAGCTAAATTTTATATATGTTACTTAGGGACTTATAAAAATATGTTACCCCAATAGCCGGACAGTTTTAATGGTTCTTACATCTTGCCAGACACATTGAGAGCCCGCTGTAGGTGCGAGCGCGAGGTAGCAACTGTTCAAGCGGGTGTGAGCGAGATAGAGTGCTTAGTCTATTGTGATCTTTTAAGATATCCAATAAAAAAATTATTTTATTACGTTCATAGCAATATTATAGAAAATAAAAAATGTTATTTTAATATTATAAAGTACAAACAAAATATTACATGTCAAAGAAAAATATTTAATCGTTCTTATAATTTTCCTCATTGTCGTCGATATTGAACTGATGAATAAGGCGATATCAATATCGCCTTATTCAGTCGAGTCGGCCTGAGGGGCCTACGAGGGGGGGCATAGCTACTACCGTATCCGATTTGAGAGTACGAGCTAAGCGAGTACGAGTAGTCGTCGTGGCCTAAAGGATAAGACGTCCGGTGCATTCGTGTTGAAGCGATGCACCGGTGTTCGAATCCCGCAGGCGGGTACCAATTTTTCTAATGAAATATGTACTCAACAAATGTTCACGATTGACTTCCACGGTGAAGGAATAACATCGTGTAATAAAAATCAAACCCGCAAAATTATAATTTGCGTAATTACTGGTGGTAGGACCTCTTGTGAGTCCGCGCGGATAGGTACCACCGCCCTGCTTATTTCTGCCGTGAAGCAGTAATGCGTTTCGGTTTGAAGGGTGGGGTAGCCGTTGTAACTATACTGAGACTTTAGAACTTGTATCTCAAGGTGGGTGGCGCGTCTACGTTGTAGATGTCTATGGGCTCCAGTAACCACTTAACATCAGGTGGGCTGTGAGCTCGTCCACCCATCTAAGCAATAAAAAAAANCTGCGGTGAGAGGTGGATCCTGATAGTCGAAGACACCGCCAGTAAGTGGGTTGAGCTGTTCGCTCTCATTGATGCCACTGCCGAGGTATGTGCAAAAACCCTCGTTAATGAAGTCTTTATGAGATTCGGAGTGCCTCGCCGGATGATTTCCGACAACGGAGTTCAATTTGTGGCCGATGTCATGCAAAAGGCTATGTTTGTTTTAGGGGTAAAACAAAATCTCATTCCTCTTTATCATCCCGAAGCCAATCCGGTTGAGCGGAAGAATCGGGACTTAAAGGCTCATCTTGCCATATTGCTTGAAGGCCGTCACCAGCAGTGGCCTGAGGTACTGTCGTTCGTCCGATTCGCTTTTAATAGTTCCGTCTGCACGTCAACCGAGCAAACGCCAGCTTATCTTACCTTTGGTCGTGAGCTCCGATCTCCAATATCCGCTCAGCTTGATCTTCGCGCCGTCGTAGAGTCCGAGAACTTTGTCCCCCAGATAAGCCCATACTTGTCCAAGCTTGCCGAGACCATCTCGACCGCTAAGGAGAATATTGAACATCATCAAGATATTCAAAAGACGCGCGCTGATCTAAGGCGCTCTGAACCTTACCAGTTTGCAGAAGGGGATCTCGTATTGATGAAGACCCACGTACTTAGTAATGCTAGTAAGGGTATTACGTCGAAGTTTAATCCTAAGCGGGATGGGCCATATGTGATTTCAAAAAAGGTGAGTCCTACTTCCTACCTTCTAGCATACGAGTCGTCGGGCGAAGTTTTTGGTAAGTATCATGTCTCGGATTTGCGACCTTATCATGCGAGGGAGGATGTATGTCCCGAGCCTGTGATTCCCAAGCGCCGCCGGGGTCGACCGCGTAGGGTGGTGGAGTAGACTGGGTCTCATTCCGCGTTGTTTGTTTGACCAGTCAAGGATTTCTCGCCAGGTCAAAAGGGGGAGTGTGTAACGTGCGGAACCGAAATATAATAAAAAAATCCTCGCACGCTAAGCGGAACCCAAAAGTGTCGAGCAACGCCGCGCGACCGACACCTGCGCAGGATTCATAAAAATGCAGTCAGTGAGTTTCGAAAAATTTGAATAACGCGCATGCGCCGGTCGCTGCACAAAATTATTAATTTAAAACTATCTTGTTATACCTTGTTATACCTTAAGTTGTAACGATTAAATAAATGATTAACATTAAAATCTATTCTCAATTTGACCACAGACGTCAAGAACAAAAGTTTGACATAGTAGTTTGAAATAGTATGCATGCGTGTGTGCGTCAAATACATGGTATGTAGTGTGTGTAATGTTTTCTTTATTGATTTAATGTAATGCTTAGCATTGTGCACTTCATCTCTATATTCTCTATAAGTGTGGAAAATTTCATACTCCTCCGTGCCCGCAATTTTCGTAAAAAGCGATACAAAGTTTTTGCTTCACGTATTAATATATAGATTTATATATAAGAATTGCTCGTTTAAAGATATAAGATTATGTACTCCTATTGCAGGTTAGAATGCTTCGTGTACTTCAAAAGTGCAGCGTTCATAGAATTTCGATTTTACTTCTCGTTCAAGGCCTTACTTGAGGTGACGCTGTTTGGCACCGAAGAGATCCCACGTCGGATGCCGGTTCCCTACTTTACTGACATCACCACGGACAGCTGGTGGCCAACCGCTGAAATTATACGCTGGGGATCTTTTGTGCCGTATTACATGTGGTGGTATTGGCTGTAAATACTGTTTTAGCTATAACTCGCTGACCTGGCAAACGTGCTTTTGCCATATATGAGATTTCTAGGGAATTTCTAGTGTAGAAATAAAATTAACTTATTGTAAGTATGTAAGGATTTAGTAAATGAGTGAAAGAGGCATGTAGCGTTGTGAACGATGAGGGAATATAAAAATAACAAAACCTCATTCAACCACATAATGCCTCATTTTAACGAACAAATTATCCAAAAAATAAAAAAATTAATGCTAGAGCTGGACCACCCTTATCACTTAAGGGTATGAGAAATAAATAGCAGCCGATTCTCAAACCTACTGAACGTGCATATAAAATTTCATAAAAATCGGTCAAACCGTTTCAGAGGAGTATGGTAACTAACATTGCGACACGAGAATTTTATATATAAGATGAACATATATATGTCGGGATGAGCTCTTCCCGATCATCAGCCGGGTCCTCGTGGTCAGTCATTTGTAGGTTAGGCTCGAAATAAGAACACAATTAAATAATAGCAGATTACAAAGGCAGTGATCTCAGATATGCGTGCGATCGCAATGGTGCGTCCAAAAAATTGTAAAACAGAAAATGTTATCTACGTCTATGTTGATCTACAATGGATTTATCAAAAACAAAGCAAAATCTGTAATAATATAATTAATAAATAATAATAATATAATTATTATTAGAGCTCGATTAATTAAAAAAATTGCATACCTTTCAAGTAACTATGACAGTACAATAATTTTATTATTTTGACCTGAAATTCTGATCTGAATCAAAACAAAAATAAATATTATTTTAATTATTATTGCGGCTTCCTATCAATGCTTGATTTTTCAGTTTTTACAGTATATTTTTTAAGTAACGGTCGATTTAGTTAATATTGTTTTTTTTTCTCCTAATTAATCGCTGGTAGCGCAAGAAGCCATTCCAGCTACGCCCGGACTGGTAGGTGAGCTCACGGGCTCAATCTGAGAGAATTTGCTAACACTAGGCCTAGCTAGAGCAATGCTTCGCAGAAGTTTGTATTATCCCTTCATTGTATACAAAACGAAGATATTCTAGTGCTGTGAGATCATGTAAAATGGAACTATACTGAGACCTTAGAACTTATATCTCAAGATGATAGGTGGCGCATTTACGACATAGATTTCTATGGGCTCCAGTAACCACTTAACACCAGGTGGGCTGTGAGCTCGTCCAATAAGCAATAAAAAAAAATCATAAGGCGATAATGCTCCTTGTTTCTGTTGCTAAAACAATGCACGATTTTTTTCAATGTTAAGGTAAAAACTATTTGTAGGCAGCGGTTTGGCTCTGCCCCTGGCATTGCTGAAGCCCATGGGCGACGGTAACCACTCACCATCAGGTGGGCCGTATGCTCGTCTGCCTACAAGGGCAATAAAAAAATATATTTGAATACGACCTTGACCCAAACCGACCTCATGTCTCAAAGTGCGATACTCATGTTTTACGTATACAGTGTCCGATAAAACCAGAGGAGCCGTGAGATCATCTGCCCTCGTTTACAGCCAATAAAAAAGTAATAAAATATTGAAAAAATTAACGATATTAACTGTAGAAATGTTTTAATCAATACGATTTATGTCTATTAAATTATGATTGAATAAATCTTATTTGATTATCACCTGTCTGGTTAGTTTCGATGGTATTTAACTATGAATTTGTATTTTATTTGAAACGTAACCTAAATTCCTTAAGCCTTCGTCAAACAGAACGCGTACTTAGCGCCGCGTACTTAACGTCGCGGTCTTCAAATTGACCAGATGAGTCTAACGCTCCTTGACGCAACGCATTCGCCAAATCATAGTGCCTTTCGATAACACTGTGAAAATTTAAAAGTATTAAGAAACTGAGTGATTCAGATGTGGCATTGTATAAGCATGGGTATTTTCTAACTATTTAAGTATATCATTTTTTCGGGCATTATCTAGTATTTTATACACATTCACTCGGACGCTAAAATAAAATTTGTAAAAAATTACAACGCCTGACGTCAAAGCGTCCTAACGCCGCGACAGAGCGCTGCGTACTTATAGCGCTGGGGCTCTGTTTGACGGTATGTTACCATAGTAGTACAACACATCTCGGCGTCATAGCGCGGCGTCAGTTTAGCGCTCTAACGCGCGCTAATTACGCGTTCTGTTTGACGAAGGCTTTAATTCACAATATTCAGAAGCGCTGCACGATAGTTTGGCTGAGTCTATTTCTAAATACAGTAAAAGCTCGTCAACAAATCATATGTTCGCGGATCTAATCGGTACTTACACATTGATAAAAATGATTCCAATATGTAGATATCAGACCGAATGTTCTGTGTAAACGCGTCGTCAAATGACGGTGACAAACTAGACCTTATTACAACTGTGCGTAAAGTATGTATTTATTTGTTGTCGCCTAGGATCGTATCCCCTATAATCTCCCATACATGTAACTTACCATTCCACATTCACGGTTTCTGTGTCCGCGGCGTATTTACGGAACATATATCCCGCGAATAAAAAACTTTTTTACTTTAGATTTATTACTCGTGTATTATAGTATTATAGAAGTCGTCGTGGCCTAACGGATAGGACTCCGATGCATTCGTGTTGAGCGATGCACCGGTGTTCGAATCTCAGGCGGGTACCAATTTTTCTAATGAAATACGTACTCAACAAATGTTCACGATTGACTTCCACGGTGAAGGAATAACATCGTGTAATAAAAATGAAACCCGCAAAATTATAATTTGCGTAATTACTGGTGGTAGGACCTTTTGTGAGTCCGCGCGGGTGGGTACCACCGCCCTGCCTATTTCTGCCGTGAAGCAGTAATGCGTTTCGGTTTGAAGGGCGGAGCAGCCGTTGTAACTATACTGAGACCTTAGAACTTATATCTCAAGGTGGGTGGCGCATTTACGTTGTAGATGTCTATGGGCTCCAGTAACCACTTAACACCAGGTGGGCTGTGAGATCGTCCACCCACCTAAGCAATAAAAAAAAAAAGTGTGTGTGTCCGCTCCGACGCACGACTGGAGTTTACTGGATATAAAAAATTAAACGAAACAATACGAGAAATAGTTCTATATTACGACAACACGATACACTACAGATTATTAACAAATTAACGAGACACCAAACAAACGACTAACAAATATATGAAAATACAATAATGAGAGAAACGCGCGATCAGTACGAGGCTTTGTGGCGGACTGCCGGCGCAGCAGCCCGGCGCGCATTTCGTGTGACATGCGCAATCAGGCGCATAACGCATTTCGTGTGACATGCTAGTACGATTTTGGTCCCCATAATTTTCATACCCCGGGCCTATATATGTAAATCGATTCTAAAGGAGTAAACTCCAAAAACATGTAAATTACCATTCCACATTCACGGTTTCTGTGTCCGCGGCATATTTACGAAACATATATCCCGCGAATGGAGAACTTTTACTCTAGATTTATTACTGTAAACTTGATGTTGAGTAGTTATTGGAGATCAGAGCCATATTCCGCCCGTCTTGGGACATGAAGGCGAAACTTTAAATGTCAATCGATGCCAGTCATTTGACCTTTTTTCTTATTTTAAAATAATTCTAATGTGCCAGTGTGAGTGAACCTAAATCAAAAATACTGATCTTCCCACATACGATATACTCTATATGCTCTATAGATATATCTTGTATATATCAGCGGATATTTTCGTACCTTCACCACAATTTTATCGTAGTATAGACGAGCATGAGGCTTTCTCGTCGAAAACAACGTCGTGAGGTCGTGTGTGCATGTTGTATAATAAAAAGTTAGTACCATGCTTAGTGGTTTGAAACAATGTATGATGCAAGCTTTATTAAATCTTTTTATACGATTTATATCGCTTTGTTCGATTTATACTTACGTGAAACTGGTATGTAATAAACACGTATTTAATAAAGAGGTAAAAAAAAATTATTATATAAGAATTGTTCTCTAAATTGATATAAATTATTGGGTAAAAAGAATACTAAAAAACTCAGGCTCGCACAGTTTATTTCGGTGGTTAATCTCGGAAGCGTGGCTTGTCTTGAAACCCGTAATTGACTTAATAAGTTTTGATATCAAACATTTTTTTTAATAGTTTCACACAACTGGATAAAATCTGAACACATAAACATTGAACTTATTTAGAAAAAAAATATATATTTTAGACATCACCCCTTTGGGTGTGAACACATCTTGCATAAAAGCGGTTGTGAATAAGATAAAAATATCGATAAATAACATTAAAACCAAGTGGAAAAATAAAAGTGTGTGTGTGATACACGGTAGAAGTGAAACTTATAAATAAGATATAGATACACCGACTATCCTACTACACATGAGCATACATATGGACAATGTTTAGTAGACGATAGTGGGGATGCTACGAAGAGTCGCACAAAGAGGAGACCGAGAACGTCTAATGTGTTCTATCTCATTCTCCCGCCCGCTGAATCCTACACATTTTTTTTATTGCTTAGACGTGTGGACGAGCTCACGGCCCACCTGGTGCTAAGTGGTTACTGGAGCCCATAGACATCTACAACGTAAATGTGCCACCCACCTTGAGATATAATAGAGAGAGATATAATTCTAAAGTCTCAAGTATAGTTACAACGGCTGCCCCACCCTTCAAACCGAAACGCATTACTGCTTCACGGCAGAAATAGGCGGGGCGGTGGTACCTACCTGTGCGGACTCACAAGAGGTCCTACCATCAGTAATTACGCAAATTATAATTTTGCGGGCTATAATAGTGCAATAATACCAGTAACTATTGACAGATAAAAAGGCTTCATTAATCAGTAAAAGTGTTTTTTTTTTCAGTTCATTATACTTTATGGTTTGAGTCAAAAATAAGAGTCTCAATAGATGTACCTGAACCTTTTAATTGTACGAAATTTCAGGAACAGTAAAATAGAAAATAAAAAGCGCCAAATTAAACCATAAATTTGTTTTTAATTAAAGTTTAATTCGTTTTGTTATTCAGTCTTTGTTTGTTTATGTTATTTTTTTGTTGTTTTTGTTTATTGCCCTTGTAGGCAGACGAGCATACGGCCCATCTGATGATGAGTGGTTACCGTCACCCATAAACTTCAGTAATGCCAGGGGCAAAGTCAAGCCGCTGCCTATCGTACACTTCAGTGAGAGATGCTTTTCTGAATTAGTTTAGAATCTTTCTTCAGTGGCTTCTGTTGATCAAGGCGTGGAATGTCACCTGAAGCGACGGGCCATCAATACTAATTAAAATAAATGTTATACACACAACGAAAGTTTAACCAAATCTCAGGTACTCTGTGATACCGACGAAATAGTTTTATCACGCAGCTGATCAAGAGCCATAAACTATTTTCTGATGCATTGTCCGAGTGAATAAAATAAAAATAGTCTAAATAAATCTCTCGTCCGTCGGGTTACTCCCACGCGGGTTGTTTATTGAGCCCACACAACGCACTGCATAATTTATTTATGTCAGGATAATAAAATTGGAGGAATCGTGTTAATTTTAGTAAATTGAACTTATGTTCGTCGGTTTTTTCTTCTTTTTTTTTCTAATGGGCAGAAGTTTTTCCGCTTCACCAGGGATTAGTTAGGACTAGTAGATTTTTTTAACTAGAGGCCTAAGTACCTTAGCTTAAGAGTAGCTGCTTTGTGAGTCCATCCGGAATCGTGATGAGAAACGACCTGATGATAAGACCTAACTATCACGTCGAAATCCTCGACTAGTTCGAAGAGTACAGATAACTGGTGGCTTTTTTGTATTATTTTTATTGCCCTTGTAGGCAGACGAGCGTACGGCCCACCTGATGATGAGTGGTTTCCGTCGCCCATGGACTTCAGCAATATCAGGGGCAGCGCCAAGCCGTTACCTACTAAAGCTACAAAGCCTACAAAGACTGTGCTAAGAATAGAATTAATAGCAACCCTGCAGGGAATCGGTTTGGTTCTTCGCGACTTAGAATAACAGTGATGGTTACCTGCTGCGTGAGCTTGGTTAGGGATGTAATCAGCAGCGGTGATAATAAAGAAGCTCATTAAGTAGAGCTTTGCAACGCTGCTTTCATATACTTACAGACGAGTTCGAGATTTGGATCGTAGTGAACATAGATATTTTCCGATTTTGGATTCTAAGTTCAAGTGCAGTAAGTGCATATTTAAGAACGAATTACGCTACTATTACTGCGTCTTATGATGTTTTTTTTGTTTAAATAATTTAAAACTAACGAAAAACGTTGAAAAATACAGATAACAAAACAAAAAAAACAATTAATTCGTCAATCACATGAAATGTTAAAAATAAAACCTTTTTAATAAAAATACATCAATAATTTAAACATAAACAGCACACAATTAAAATTTTAATAAGAAAATTCAAAGGAACGAAAATCAAGAGATCGCGTTGATGTCTTTCGTTGGGAGATAAAATCAGGACAAGAGGCGCGGTATGCGATCCTTGTTCATACGTGTCCATAATTACTTTATAACTTTATTAACTTAGATGAAGTATTTGTTTTATGTTCATTATGTTATTTTTCATTGCCTAGATGGGAGAACGAGCTTACGGCCCACTTGTTGCTAAGCGGTTTCTGGAACCCATATGTTCAATGTGAACTGAGATCTATGTTTCAATTTTATAATAATCAGGCTTTTTTTTTCATGGTAAATTTTTTATTACTCGATTGTTTTTAGTTCCGGTGAAAGTCCACTATAAGTTTCTAGGCTTATTAAGGACGATCATGTTTCCTTCTCCCTTATATAGTCCATTTTAAAGCCTATCTAGGAATGTAATTTTGAGCTTTTGTGGGCGTATTAACTATTCACGTCCATTTAGAACAGAGAACCTAAAAAAGTTCTTCGATTCGGGCCAAAAATCCAAAACCAGGTGGTGAGGATCGGCTTGGGAAGACTTGGATCTTCTGCGGATGCATTTTATCGTTCTTTCTGCACCTGTCCAGCAACATGATAGTTTTGGTTAGAATGAATAGATTTAAATTAATTCTCCGCGTCAGGTTCTTAGATTACCATATAGGTCCCAGCTTTGGCTACCCTAGGGGCTTACACGTCCTTACAAATCCATCAGATCCAATAATGCAAGGGGCATTAGATATCTTTAGCTCTAATACTAGGGGCAGGCTTAGGGACACGGGTAACCGTACACGTCAAACTCGGCAAAGAGTTCGACGTGCAACTTAACCTAAACATCACCCCGCTGAATTTCTCGCCGGATTTTCTCACCGGGTCGCGATTCCGATCCGGTAGCAGATTCATTCGCGAGTTACTTTTAAGTCGTTAGGTCTTCTTTGGAGGCGTTCGGGTAGCTGTTAGCAAATTTCGCCCCTCCTGGCTGAGGCTGAGCCCTTCCTCGCCCACCTCTCCTGATAAAACTGGAAAGGTCTACGGGGCACCAGTAAGCCCTCAATCAGAAAAATGTACTCTGAGTTCCTCCAGTTTCCGACACGCCAATGTCAAGGTAAGGCAATTATTGTACACACCCTACACTTTCCAAGCTTAGTGACAGTCGTAACGAAAGTCTTCTTTCAGTGCGTAATCACGTCTAGTCGGGACCAAATGGCGACATTAGACAGTGTCAAGGTAGGTAGGTACAACTCACATTCTCATTCTATTGATTTCTGTACGTTGATTCGAAGTGTAGTGATTTGTGCAGGCTTGATTGAAATCTGTCTCCTTAATAATTTTGAACAGTGCTCAATAATTTCTCGAGAAACGCCTTGCCGTGGACCTTCATACTACGAAGAACAAACCAATTTTTCTTCATCTCCAATCGACTTTTTTGGTACAGTAATTATATACTGTTTTTACCAATCATTTCGAAGATATTCTTTCACCTGGATTTTGTCTAATAGAAGCCTTGGTATCTCGTAAGCAATACGAGTATCAGTTATTGGTATTTCAACGTTATAGGACTGAGAGCTGGAACTTTGTCTCTTTTTAGGTAAATTTCAAATTCCTCTCTGGTTGGCAAGAATGACTCAATATCCGTGAAGGCGTTAAAAGGCTATGCCGTATGCAGGGTTGAGACCAATAGGCAAGTGGCATCTTTTGCTTTATTTTTCTGCTGTTTTCAGTCTTTCTGGCTTGTTCCGTACAGACTTTTACCAGGAGTCACGCTGCCCAGCCCAATATTTAGTTGCACCATATCTTCCTTAGGTTTCCAGTATTAGCAGCAAGCTCAAGATCAGCACCACCAGCTACATCAGAGGAGTTATTATTGCCCATATTTCCCAGTGCTAGGGTTGGTTCGTTCAGCTGTGTTTTTATCCAGAATTTTGAAATGGAGCGCTCTACTTTCCTCGACGAAGTCCCAGGTCGATGGCGATATCCATGGCCCTTGGAGATCTATGTCAAGGCAGTGACGATCTACTATTTGATTTAAATACTATGAGTATTTCTTTACACACAAATATTTATCAAATTATTTTGTGACCACTGTAAGTAGGATTGTACTGTATTGAAAATAACAGTCTATGTGTATATACTATAGTTCTTACCTTTTTCAGGGCTATAAAGAGTTTTGAATTTTCAGGGAAATTCATAGTTGACAGTCTGTTTTTTAATATAACATTGACATCGTTAATGACACAACAAATAGGCTTAGGCTGACGGTGCAAAGAAAAGTAAAAAAATAATACTAAAATCAAAAGATGCACCTACACTAAATCGATTATCCGACATAGCCAGTATCTGCCCCGTTCTAAAATCAAAAACATGTTTGTATGTACTAAAATAAAAAACTCTACAAAAGTAGAGCGTTGTCATTACCGATCTCTATCGCTTTGATTAATGATAGAGTCGATTGTGGACGAAATAAATTAAGTTCGGAAGCTCTGCGTTTATTTCTTGTACTTGCTTTTTTTTCGTGCGTTCATTTTTAAATTAAACATTTAATTAAGTTTATTTTGATTTGAGCTTTCTGTTGTTTGACCGATGGGGATATTTGAAAGGTAGTAACTATAAACAAATAACTTTTTCACAACCATATTTCAAATTCGTATACTTAACAGCGAAATTTTCTAAAATAATGCCAAAAAATTATATTAATTATCTATTGATAAAACTTTTATGTATATGTATATATAATTTGTACAAATACCACTTTGTATTCAAATTATTTTCGTGTATTCTGTACACAATAGGTACACAGTGCATTTGTTTTTCGAATTTTAGCTTCGTATATAAATGATTTTACCTTGAATGATTACAACATCACTTACCTCGAGAACACATCCAAAACCTTTCCACCTTAGGTTCACACACGACGGAATAACAACGCACAACTCATTCCCGCTTATACACAACAACACAGGACAATTCACGCAAAACACAAACACAATTACACACACACACAATTTATACACAGCTTTAAAAGACACAAATTGAATACGCAAGTTTTATTTATTTATTGTGAGCACAAGCAGGGCGCGTGTTGTTCTTAGTGAAGTTTTGGGGCGACTGTTGTTTGTACGTATTGGCGGTTATTGTTCGATGTATAGACGTTTCGCTCGCTCTCACCGTGTCAACTGTATCAACTGAAAGAGAGAGTAATATGTTTCGTGGATGATTGAGAGAGAGCCTTTTGTATGAAGAGTTGACTCGTAAATGGTATAAGGTATTCGGGGGGGTAAATGAACGGTATTTATTGCACCTGTTTTTTTTTTTTCATTGACGCGGACGGGCTGGTTGGTTTACGGCCCATCTGGCGTTAAGTCGTTACCGGAGTTCATAGGAACTCTAAGATTACTACTGCCGTCTGTCTTGGGATGTAAAATCGACGTTTGGGATCAGATTTGAAATATATGATGCAAGTTTCAAGTCATTTTATTTTAGTGAAATGTATTTCTAGGCCTCACAGTCATATGGTCTGAATTTGAATATTTTTTATTGCGTAGTCAGGTGAATTGGGACTAATGACTGCTTTGCGACTGAAAAAGATTTTGATAACGGCCCGTGCAATTTTATCACACGCCTTACCACTAGTACATACTCGTTCGTGACCTCTATACGCTCAGAGAAGGTCACTGTAGCCAACTCTCCGGCGAATCTTTTGGTTACGACACCCAAGAAAAGATATGGGGTTGTGGTATAATAGACTGATGCACCGGTATGTGGGTATATTCCTGAAGAATTTAGTATTACCAATGGATGAGTGGGATATACCCAGCAGCTTGGGATAGGCGTCCCAACGCGACCAGTATCATTTAATTACTATTTACTGGTGGCAGGTACCTCACAAGAGGTACGACTACTCGCTTCACACTCGCAAGTGGAACGTGGAACTAAATGCAACAAGAAATTATGCAAATTCCAACTTGTGTCTCTAATGTTAAGATGTGGTTTCTTTTGTAGCGTTGAATTTTTCAGTACCAAATGAAAAGTTTGATTTGGCGCAAAAACTTGTCAATTTATATTTTTCGGAAAGTTGTAGATAAGGTATCTTACTACACACAGCCAATTTTGCCTAAACACACAAAATGTACCTCTCGCTGACGTAACATAAAATAAAAATGTCCTTAATAAACAAAACTGTGAAGCAGGAAGCTATTTTAGAATCCACTTACAACATCTCAATAACTCATCCCTCGCTTGAACACCGGATACGTGTCATTAGCGAAGTGTCTACCGATATTATCGATTTCATGTAATACTGGCTGTTGCCTGTGCCACGGAGGCGTGAGTTTTTACCTCAATCGAAAAAAAAAACATAATTTGTTTAACCTGTATGTGTTAAGTTGAGCAATTAGAGGACTTCTTTGCGGGATCGCGAGGAGTGAAGTTGTGTGATTTGTTTTATTTTGTCTATTTAGTGTTTCTTCAGGTTTAAATGTGTAATAACGGTAGTTTATTAACTGTTTAATATCTGTGAAATTGCACAAATGTGGGAAAATGAAATAAAGCTGCTGGAAGTAACTTCTTGAGATCCTCCAAAAAGACCACTAAAAACATCTTAGTAAATGACCACCATTTTACTGAGATTATATTTCATCCCATATCATCTCATCTCATTTCATACAATTTCATCCCAGTTGATTAATGTCTCAAATTAATCATCTTCATTTCATGTCATTCCATCATTTTTCATAAAAATAAGAATATAAATTAAAATAAGACATGACTTAAAGGTCTTAGTTACCAGGTCATAAAATCCCTTAAAAAAATTAGCAATTAGAACCTCTACATAAACGTTATCTGATATACCTACCTATTTATGATTGATATATTTAGATATTTGGAAAATGTGAATGCTCATACATAAAAGTATTAGAGTTTTAGGAGGAAATACGAGTGGGAGGAAATGTATGAGAAATATTATTTCTACATTAGTAAAAAAAAATTGCCCTTGTTACCGCCGCCCATAGACGCCAGCAATGCCAGGGGCAGAGCCAAGCCGCTGCCTACCATTAAAATGCTGTGCTGTCATCTTGAAAAACATCCTGTAGACCTTGCATATGTCGACTTAAAAATTCCGCCAATATCGTTAATAAGTCGCGACATCTTTAAATAATTTCATGCACTGGGTAGACTTATCTAAATATCCCAACAACAATAAACTGGAGAAGACGCTATTTCAAGTAAGATAAAGTCATAAATTGGAAGTCATGACATGTCAAACGAGACTTGTGGAGAGTATTAAGCGGTAGGCAGCGGCTTGGCTCTGACCCTGGCATTGCTGAAGTCCATGGGCGACGGTAACCACTCACCATCAGGTGGGCCGTATGCTCGTCTGCCTACAATGACAATAAAAAAAATATCGAATATACGAATCATACAACAACAAGACTGTATATTATTTGTATTATTTTTGACGTCTGAATCGATATATATATCGATAAAACATTGATACGTTCTTAAATCGATACAAAAACGTGAGGTGTATTCGTGAGACAGAGTACAACGTGTTTGTGGGACACAATATGCCGAGCGAATACCAAGTGGTTCTTTTTTTTAATCGATTTTGTTTTGGTTCACGCACGACGAACACGACTTCGCCTGTTTAAACATAATACAAACCACATATCGAGGGGTGAAAAGCTATTCGGTTTAAGCGACATTTCTCTTAATAAGCGACATTTATCTTTGTTATTAAAGATGCGTATTATTTGGTATCGGCATCCACAGTTCGATTTTTTTAATTGAACTTAAATCAAGTTTATTCCATTCAAATAGCTGAAAATCCGTTCTCACGCAACGTTTGGAACCTCTGGGTCTGCGGAGGGACTTCGCTTCTCTCTGCATTTTGTACCGCATGTTCCATGGGGACTGCTCTGAGGAATTATTAGAGATGATTACATCATCTCGTTTTTACTATTGCGCCGCCCGCCACCGGAGTAAAGTTCATCCATACTACCTGGAGCCACTGCATTCATCCACAGTGCGTTTCCAGAGATCTTTTTTGCCACGTACCATCCGGCTATGACATGTCCTTCTTCAAACGAGGCTTGTGGAGAGTACTAAGCGGTAGGCAGCGGCTTGGCTCTGCCCCTGGCTTTGCTGAAGTCCATGGGCGACGGCAACCACTCACCATCAAGTGGACCGTGTGCTCATCTGCCTACAAGGGCAATAATAATAAAAACAGAAGTTTGAAGATATTCGCTTAAACCAAATAACCGTTACTCCTCGATATGCCTTTTGTTTTGATGATACTGACTAGTGCGGAGTCACTTTAATTTAATATCAATATCTCTATGGATGTCGAAGACATACGGGCGAGCAGCTCGCCTGAGGCCGCATTATCTGTACCCATCAATCACAGTTGAAGGAACACAACTGGGTTTTTTGTTTATATACATCATTTTACGTGCTCTGGTGTTTTTATACATCATTTTACGCACTGGTGGTAGGGCCTCTTGTGAGTCCGCACGAGTAGTTACCACCACCCCGCCTATTTCTACCGTGAAGCAGCGTTTCGGTTTGAAGAGTGAGGCAGCCGTTGTAACTATACTTGAGACCTTAGAACTTATATCTCAAGATGGGTGGCGCATTTACATTGTAGATGTCTATGGGCTCCAATAACCACTAAATACCAGGTGGGATGTAAGCTCGTCCATCCATCTAAGCAATAAAAAAACACAACATCAGACGAAGCTTTAAGTATTGCGTTCACTAGCGTCTATGAATTCCAATGCTAAATACTAAATGCGAGCCACACATCTAGGCAGTCTTAATTAAGAAAATATAACGAGATATTTCATAACATATTAAACACGATCTCCTATGTAAATTTGATTTTCGTTAATGGCATTCTCGTCGTGGCGACGGCCGCGGGCGGTGCACACACGTAATGATAATTTCAAGATAATTAATAAATAAAATTGAAAATAAATGAAACGAATTAAATTGAATGGATGTTTATTTCGAAATATAATTATCAAGATAATTCTCATTAGTAGATTAAGCTTAAGAAACCAGCGGCTTGACTGTGACCCGGGTATTGCCGATGTCCATGAGTATATCGACGGAAGAAAGCGAAATAGTCGTAACTCGTAAAACCCAACTTTACACCATAACCATATTTGTAACATAATATGTTAAAAAGTGATTTAGCCCAAAATGCAAGTTACGACATTTCCGCTTTCTCCCGTCGATATTGTAACCACTTAAGATTAAGGTAGCGATCGGTAGCCGGAAGTGTTATTTTCATGTGGGATATACTACTTAAGCTGGGACATGTGGGGACTAAAACATTTAGACTAATCTTTTGTGTCTGTAGCGTGCTCCGGTCACCGTTCTCGCCGAACCCGTCGCTTGAGACGAAGGGCTCGACGAGTAAATTAACCCATAGACACAACCCACTGAGTTTCTCGCCGGATCTTCTCAGTGGGTCGCGTTTCCGATCCGGTGGTAGATTCTGCGAAGCACTGCTCTTGCTAGGGCCAGTGTTAGCAACACAACACTCCCGGTTTGAGCCCCGTGAGCTCGCCTACTAGATCGGTGAATCTAGAATAACCCTTCGAGGTTACTAGAATAGGTAGGGGAAAAAAAGCAGCGTGCAACACATCGGGTGACATGGGGCGTAATCGGAATTCCCGAACGCGCAGGTGTCCCCTGACGTTATTTTAACAAGATTCGCGCGCCGATTTAAGTTCAACATGAAAACGAAAATTTAGCATAATCTGTATCGTCTACTATCACCTAGCGACGTTTATCTCCTTTTTGTTTATTTTTTAATATTGTACACATAGATCGAAAACATTATAAATATTATTGAAATAGTGCGTTTGACTTTTTGCTCTGAGTGAAAATTTCCCGCTAATACGGAGAGCAAATAGCAAACCACATATCTTTCTCACGAAAAACAAAAAAACAACAATGTTGAATACGCTTACTCATACTATTCTTGCATATTAAATGAAATTTAGATAAAGAACATAAAAATGTATCTACTTAAAAAACAAAAAAAGACGATAATATTTTGACAGATCAACTTACTGTCGCTATAGTTTATAACAATGAAGCGTAAAGATATGGGTTAATGTAAGATTAGAATTTATCAAGCCCTGATGGTCGGGACCACCGCCGACGCTACCGAAATTAATCTTTGAACTCCCTCAATCCCCTCTCGAATTACTTGCCTCTGTTTGGTTAGGTTTTTTTTGTTTTCGAATGCGGTTGAGCCACTGCACTGGTTCGACGCTCATCCTAGACGATCCAGTGTTAGTTCTTGCGAGAGAACCAAGCCTCAAATGTTTTGAAAACAGGGATTGACTATATAAATAAGGAAGACACGCTGATAATGACCCCACAGACACAGCCCACTGAGTTTCTTGCCGGATCTTCTCAGTGGGTCGCGTTTCCGATCCGATGGTAGATTCTGCGAAGCACGGCTCTTGATAGGGTTCGTGTTAGCAACGTCGTCAGATTTGAGCCCCGTGAGCTCACCTACTACTAAAGATTACGCTGAAATAGCCTCTCAAGGCTATCAGCATAGGTAGGAAAAAAAAGAAATGATAATGACAGTTATGTTCATTTTGTGTATATAAAATCTTAAGAGGTATTACAGGATCAAGAACTTCTCCCTACGTATTCGCTAGTAGCGTAAGGAGCTATTTCAGCTACGCCCACACGGTAGGTGAGCTCACAGGGCTCAACCTGTGAGAATATGCTAAGTGTTGCAAATGATCCGACAAAAAAAAAACCAGCAGCGTAACGACAAGTTCTTTTATCTGTGCGAGAAAGCAGAAAGCAGGTAGACATGGCTGGCAAGGCTTGTTTTATTCCCCCTTCGTTGGCTTTGACTAATGGCAGTGGCGGAAGGGGGCGTGCTAACATGGCTTAGCAGCATGGCTGGCGGCAGGGCATGGCAGCTAACGTCGCGTCTGTTACGTAAGACTAGCCAGCCCTAGCAAGAGCAGTGTTTCGCTGAATGTACCACCGGATCGGAACTGCGACCCACTGAGAAGATCCGACGAGAAACTCAGTGGGCTGTGTCTGTGGGTTAGAACAGCATAATTCCCGAGACTTGTTGTGGAATGAATGATAATTGATTATCGAAACGACAACACTATATCACGATCGATATTATTTAAATAGATGGATGGAGGTGGTCACGACTCTTAGAATGCGGAGTAGGAGATCTGGCCATAGGTAGTTTTCCAATGACAGCACAAGAGCGCATTATGCGGCATAATGCTCAACGTTGAATGTTCCAACTACAGCAACTCGAAGCACAATCGAGCACTCTCAAAAGTACTGGTGGTAGGACCTCTTGTGAGTCTGCGCGGGTGGGTACCACCACCCTGCCTATTTCTGCCGTGAAGCAGTAATGCGTTTCGGTTTGAAAGGTGGGGCAGCCGTTGTAACTACACTTGAGACATTAGAACTTGTATCTCAAGGTGGGTGGCGCATTTACGTTGTGGATGTCTATGGGCTCCAGTAACCACTTAACACCAGGTGGGCTGTGAGCTCGTCCACCAATCTAAGCAATATAAAAAAAAAAAAAGTACTGCTCTCGCGTGATACTCGCAATCTATACCGGCTCAGTGAAAGAAAATTGACAAGTGTTTTTTCTTTAAGTTGGCATTGATCCAAATTTTGTTTATATTATCGTTAGTAATATTATTTAATGTTGAAAAAAATTGTAAGGCTTTCGTTTCGTCGTAGTTTCTTAGAAATAATCAATGTTAATTAAAACTGTGCTAACTTAGCGCACTCTGCTGATGCATTTGAAAACTAATTCACGTTCCAATTAAGCTTCAGCATAATTCGGCATTGTGCGTCACTGAGTCGCATTATGCTCTGTAATTGGAAAACTACCAATAGCGTCTAAAATAAAATGATGAGAAAACCAATTGAGAAACAGCCGAGAATGGTTATGCAGCTGTTTCGTCTTATTCTAAGTAATATACAAAATTTATGCTTTCGTCTATTTGTCTTACTATAGATAGGAAAAATCTGGAAAATTCTTCCCCTGCAATTTATTAAAATTAATCTAATTAAATGAAGTCAAAAATCATTTCATTTTTTTTTATCTGGCTTATTTTAGAGATTTGTTACTTGCGTGAAAATTGTATAGTTTTCTTTTTTTAATATTGTTTTTTTTATTTTTTCAAGACGTTTAATGCTTTATAAATCACTTTGTTGGAGCAACTAATTTAATAAATATTTATTTAGATATTGTTTCACTGATCTACGTGCAATATATCACATTAAAAACTGGTTGGTCTAGTCTAGTGGTTCTAGTATCCACGAACGCCTAGGAAAAATAAAGGTTCTTATACTAGGGGAATTCTCCGACGACAAAAATAAAGAAAAAACCCAATTTGTTTTTTTTTTTAAATCGACGTTACAGCCCACCGGGTCTTAGAACGTGACACCTCGAGAACGCTACCTGTAATTAATATCTACTGATCCTAAGATAATTCATCGTTGAACTTCTGATATTAATTCGACGTGAACATATTAAATTACGTATTAATTTAATTGGGTGTTGATTAGTTTTGTTGTCGTCTGCACGTGTCAGTGCGACCATTCTGCCTAGATCCCACGCGGAGAAGAGTATTTTCGGTTTGAATGAAATTTCAGGCTTCTTTGAACTTTGAGTAGACCGTGAAATGGTGGCAGTATCTTGAATTATGCTTACTAGAACCCATAGATATCACAACGTGAATATACCACGGTCACTTTGTGGCATGAAGTTGAAATCTCAATTATGTTCTAGAGCAGCAGACCCACCTTCTGAGCTGGAATGACTGCTGGAGTTTCTGGATGATAGCACATCTTATCATAAGAACAGACGAGCACCAAATTTTTGTTTAAATTTTTATCTCACGGGCGTACAAGTCTTACGGGCCGTCTTTAGTTAGGTCGAGAATACCTCCACCTATCTTGAGACATGACGGTCTAAATTGTGTAAAAACTGTCCAACCCGAAGGGCTTCGCCCCCAGACATAAGAAAGTGGTACCTACCTGTTCGAATTCTCAGATTTTACTAGTAATTAGATCTTCTTTAGCAGTAATCAGACTTTGAAAATTACACAATGAACATACGAAAAATACCTATGTGCTAATAATTCACGACAATACAACAATTTGTTTAAATGTGAAATTCATTTTAATTTAAATTCTGTTCACTCGGTTAAATCGTATGTCGTTAATAACGAGAAAACAAAATCGGTTGCATTAAATATCGATTTAAATAATCGTAACGACATCGGTTGGTGTTAATGAGGTGACATCAAAGTGTAAACATGCATTGATCTTTCGTCTTTGTGTGGGTTCATTTATAATGGAGTTATATTGACCATGTATTTAATTCTTTGATAGACATAAGTTTGTTTGTAGTGTCTTTATTATTTTTAACAAATTATAATATACATTATTTAACATTTGTATAGCTACTTATAAATAAAAAATCTGCGTTAGCTCACCGCCAGTTGGCAGCGTTCCCAGAAGGCTGGCAGCATTTCCACGCTGGATAGCAATGCTAATTCTTTGTGCAAAATACGTACCGGCCTTCTGGTCTCCCGAGGCCTCAAATAGTTTTTTTTTAAGGTCCTTAAAAAAACTTTTAGCAGATGGGCCCCAGGGCCCCAAAGTTTCTACCCCAAAAGTTGTATATTTGTAACATAAGTTTGCAAGTAAATGAAAACATTGAAATGCGTGTTTTTTCACACAAATCTAGAAGATTAGATACGTTAATAATGCGATATTGTAATAGTTTATATAGTATACAGCGCCTCCTCAAGTACTTTGGACACGTGGCCCGACGAAATCCTGACAACTTGGAAAAAGTAATAGTTGTAGGTCACGTGGAAGGAAAGAGAAGTCGATCAAGATTGCCATTCAGGTGGACGGACAATGTCAAGGAGGCCACAAACACCAGCGTCCCGGGCGCCATTAGGCAGGCCGAATGCAGGCAACATTGGGGGAAGCTGGTGCAACAACTAGACCAAGGTGGTCACGACCCTCAGTAATGAGGAAGCGACGAAGAGAAGAATAGTTTTATGTGTTATGTTTTTTATATCAGTCTGTTATTTATTACAGAACTCCATTGCGGTACAATTATTTGTACTCTAATTATATTAGCCGGTAATTGAAGTTTTAAAACTCGTTTAAATGTTATATCCGCATTATAACGAAAACACAAGTGAATCCGAAAAGCATATTAACTAGTAATTAATAATAAAATAATAATAAAGTAAATAATAGTTTAAAAAAACTAAAAAACTACGCTTGTATAGAAAATCCAACTAAAAAATAGAAAATAATTTTGAATTAAAAATAGTGTAAGAAAAAATGATTGTATTGTAAAAAAAGAGTGGGGAGGTACTTTTCAGGATATGATCAAAATAACCCTTCTACTCATATCTGTTCATAAAATATAACTAACTACTGATACTATGCACCCAATTCCAAATTGTAAACTTCAAATGCTTCTCCTGTAAAGTTACAAAAATGTCGCTTAAACCAAATAGCCTTTCACCCCTCGAAATATATTTTATGTAAAAGTATAATTATGTATTGTACTGGACGGGTAGAAGAGCTCACGGCTGCCGAGAGTTAAGATAGCGAATTCCATGTTCGATACCGGGTCGAAATCGAATTGTGAAATAGATTTTTGCACTTTTTGGTTATTTTTCTTGTGTCACATTTATTTCTCTCTGACATAACACAGGAGATAAATCAAAGCTGGACCTATGAAATGTGTAACATTTAATTAAAATTGTATTATTGTGTAGTAGTATTGGGGTGTAATGGGTGGCAATGGAATCACAGCTACTCAATACTGCTGCACCCTGATAGCTAACGGACGAAGCCCTGACGACCGACCGATGGCGGTATAACCGTCCATAATAAGCTGTCTCTAAATAAAAACCATCAGGACATGGGCAGCAGCATGCCCTGAGGAAAGGACATAGTACTGCGGTCACCAACCCGCCTGCCAAGCGTGGTGACTACTGGCACAACCCTCGCAATGGCCAAAGCAAAAAATTAACGGCCCGGGCAGCCCCGCTATTTCTGGGTACCGTTCATGGTGGCGGACTATGGGACAGGCCTACATCCAACAGTGGAGAGATACAGGCTGATGATAATGATAATTGTAATATTGAAATGTGTGATTTAGTACATTTAAATCTGTCAATTAAAAAAAATAATTCACATGTGGTAGAAGTGAAACCTTCCAAAATTAAAATACAATTATCCTAAACGTCTTAAGTATATGTAAAATTTTGTCATTAGTAAATAGTTGTAAGGCAGCGCCCTCTGTGAATTGATATTTTAATTTCACGTATAATCCTAAATTAACAAGAGCGATGGCGCTGTATTAAATAGTATGTATATTTCTGTCTCATTCTTTGCTGGCTTCATCCTACACATTTTTGTATTTGTGTCTCTTACCTGTCGTTTTTTCCGTTGCATCCGGTTTGAAATCACAACGATTCTAAAGAAGTTTTCACTTCAAAAAAATGCGTGATATTTCATCGTTATTTCATTAGCGACTCTCAAATTGTTAACGTAAATTAAAAAATATATATGGAATGTTATCTGAAAACGATTATAATCATCGTAGATCGGTTAAAATTCGACACCGTGTTAATGTCGTGTTATTTATAAGCCAACGTTTATCTGATCTTTAAGGAACAGGTTTTATTTGGGCACAAAAAAAATTCAAGAGCATTGGAATGAGAATTTATGGCTTGAAACTTGACGCGATGGTTAGAAGCATAGTTTGAACTACATGTTAATGGGTTATGTTAATGGGTAACACCTTTGAACTCAACATATTATTAGTTTCGGCAATCACTTTATCCCGAGAAGGACTCTCGCTCATTTAAAAGACATTTTAGTCCAAGGGTCAAGAAGGCCACGCTGAGATGACCTTGGGACTGACTTATGTTCTGAATACTAATTAAGTCGCCCCGCCATATAAGCTTTTAAAAATAGTTCTACCGCATGAATTCGTGACCGTAGAATTTCTGTAAATGAAACAGTTGTCTGGAAGAGATCGCTTTTAGCGACAAGACCGCCTATTGTACAAATGTATCTGCTTTTTGACTGTTTTTTAAAGTAAAGTGTGTTTTGATGTGCAATAAAGTGTATTCTCTCTCTCTCTTTCTTTTTCTCTTTCTCTTTCTCTCTCTCTCTCTCTCTCTCTCTCTCTCTCTCTCTCTCTCTACCGTAAAGTGTGCTCGAATATTCCTACCTACCACTAGAGGCTTATTATCAATCGACAAACTTGTATTTAAAAATTGACAACGAAAACCGGTAAAAACCAAACCAATAAAGGATGTTCCGAATTTAAAAAATGTATAAACATAAAATTGACTTGTTCAAATATTACATTAAAACATTATTTGAGTTCGTGTGGGCAGTAAACAAAGATAATTCACCGTGAAATACAAATTATTTATGGTGATTTAATATGTACAGATATCTCGTGGATTTTGTAAGAACCGGTTTTATGTTATGAATAACATCATTTAAGGAAGAAAATTTTGTTTGTTTGAATTGAAAAAAGATGAGAAGAATTTTAACGCCATTATCAGCAGTCGAAGTCACGGTATCTGGCGATAAGCGTTAGATGCGTAAAATCGACCGGTTATTTTGAGGCACAAGCCCCCATTGTATTGCGAAGCTGCTCAATAATTGTATTTTATTGTAGCGCAGCTTATTTTATATTGTGGTCTTACAATTGAAAAGCTCTGTTTCACGGCGAACTTCGGTATAGCAATAGACGTAGCATCATACTTATTAAATTGTAAACACTTTTGTTTTATTGTGTTTGTAGGGAGACGAGGATAAGGGACTTTTTTACTGGTAGTAGGACCTCTTGTGAGTCCGCACGGGTAAGTATCACCACTCCGCCCATTTCTGCCGTGAAGCAGTAATGCGTTTCGGTTTGAATTTGAGACCTTAGAACTTATATCTCAAGGTGGGTGGCGCATTTACGTTATAGACGTCTATGGGCTCCAGTAACCACTTAACACCAGGTGGGCTGTGGGTTCGTCCACCCAAAAAAAAAGATTCTAAGTGATCACTGTCGCTCACCGACTTACTGACTACTTTTCAAAGTGTTGATGATTTAGAATGTGCTTGATGCGTATGACAGTTAAATTAACATTAGCGAGCAAATCTACGAACATTGCTTGTGTTGATAAGACCAGCTATTTTCAAAGTGGCCAAGTACCTGTAGAGGCACCATTCACTGAGATATAGTTTTGTGAAATCCGCATTCAAGCGAAACTAACTAAAGGTTAATGAAAATTGTAAGTGAAATGATATATGTATCTATATAAAACCATTCTCTTTTTATTTTTATTTTTAGCGGACGTTGCAATAAAAATATCCGGTAAAGATTTTAGTTTGTATCTATTAGTAACTTCATTAGCAGTTTTAATAATTTTCTCACTCCCCACTCAACTCTTGAGTCTCAGGTTGTTTGTAACGCACCATGTCTTGAGTTTGGGATCACCACCCAGCTTTTTATTTCCGCAAAGCAATTCGCTTTTGGGTAAAACAGTCGTTATGGTCATTCCGATAGAGGCACCCGTCACGCGCGGACGTGCTCATCGACCACTCGATCGCCCGGCCTTTGTTCGCCCGGCTTTTGTTAGCCCGGCCATTGTTCGCGCGGCCTGTGTTCGTGGTACATCTGCCGACTAAGTGCTCTTCCTGGAAGTTTTTATTTGTTTTGTTTCCTTTTGTTATTTCTGTGTTCGTGGTACATCTGCCGACAAACTGTCTTCCTGGAAGTGTTTAATTGTTTTGTTTCTTTTTGTAATTTCCGTTTTGTTGTGATTTTTCTTTGTCCTGCAGTAATCGTGCCGCATCGCCACCTGTGTTCAATAGAACCGCTCAGGNTCACAAGAGGTCCTACCACCAGTAATTACGCAAATTATAATTTTGCGGGTTTCATTTTTATTACACGATGTTATTCCTTCACCGTGGAAATCAATCGTGAACATTTGTTGAGTACGTATTTCATTAGAAAAATTGGTACCCGCCTGCGGGATTTGAACACCGGTGCATCGCTTCAACACGAATGCACCGGACGTCTTATCCGTTAGGCCACGACGACTTGGGTTGGGAAATTATGAACTTAGGCGAAAAAGTGTAAAAAATCATACTATTTTTATTTATTGCTTAGATGGGTGGACGAGCTCCAAGCCCACCTGGTATTAAGTGGTTACTGGAGCCCACAGACATCCACAACATAAATGCGCCACCCACCTTGGGATATAAGTTCTAAGGTCTCAAGTATAGTTACAACGGCTGCCACGCCCTTCAAACCGAAACGCATTACTGCTTCACGGCAGATATAGTCAGGTTGGTGGTACCCACCCACACGGACTCACAAGAGGTCCTACCACCAGTACTAAAAATTATCTATGCCGATAAATACTATTAGTATTTTTTACCATAAAAAAAATTTCGGAGAATCTGCTCTTCTTGCTAGGGCCAGTGTTAGAAAGATCTCTCAGGTGAGGCCCGTGGGCATACCTACCCGTTCGCGTGTAGTAGAAATAGTCTCTTAGATTACCAACCATAAAGTAGCAATTTTTTTTTATTGAGAAGAATTGTTTTACGTTACGTTGTTACGCCAGCCAATAAAACTATTTTACTATTTTAATTTAGATCTACGTAACATTATATAGAGAAAAGAGCGGCCGGTTAGAGTGGTATGGACACGTGATGCGTAGAGAGAAGATGCACGTGATTAGGAGATGTATGGAAATGGTAAGGTAGAGGGGGAAGAGGTCGATCGAAGAACACATGGATGGTGTGTGTGAATGACGATATGAGAGAGAGAGGAGTGAGTGTTGAGATGACGGCTAATAGAAGAGAATGGAAGAGAAAAATTAGCTGCGCCGACCCCACCTAGTGGGGTAAGGTGGGGAAAAGGAAGATGAAGATAGCATAATATAGTGAACACTTTTAACTTATTAACAGAACTAGAGGTCCCGCAGTATTCTAAATTCGACTATAATTAATTGGAATTGTAAGTTTGTACACTATTATGATTGTATTTTATACTTCTATAATCACAAATTTCGCCAAGACCACACTATAAAAAATATTAACAAAGACAAACAATATTTAAGCTATTCTCAATTTGACCACAGACGTCAAGAACAAAAGTTTGACAATAAATAGTATGCATGCGTGTGTGCGTCAAATAAATGGTCTGTAGTGTGAGTAATGTTTTCTTTATTGATTTAATGTATAATTTTACGCATTATTTAAAAAAAATATTAGCATTGTGCACTTCTCTATATTCTCTATAAGTGTGGAAAATTTCATACTCCTCCGTCCGCGCAATTTTCGTAAAAAGGGATACAAAGTTTTTGCTTCACGTATTAATAATAATATATAGATTTTATCGAAAGGTAAATTGCATGTTAATGTAAGTTCAATAATAAATCGCGTGCGTCGATAAATCTAAGTGATGATAACATCTACAGACCAAATTCGAGTGTCATTAAGGATGTACAAAAATTAAACCTGAATTGTTTAAGTCAAACCAATAACGTTTCCCGTTTTTGTGAATGTTAATTATTGGAACATCATTTTAACAGTCGTCATTTAAAGTCACGTCTGACTACGTAATAGGTTCAAGAGCGCTCACGACTGTCTATTCGTTTAACTCGATAAGTCTGTCTTCGAGTTTAAATGTTAATTTATTTAGGAACAGACTTGTTACAACAATTTGCATTTAAAAATATTTAGCTGAAATGAAAATGGTCTGACTTGGAACTTAATAAATTAACGCACAACAAAATCACAATGGTAGGAATGCGTCTGCATACTTAGTTACCCAAAAAAAAGGCTTAAATACGTGAAGTAAGTTGAATAATTAAATAACCGAAGAATCAATAAGATGAATGCATAGATATATATATATATGTCGTGGANTATATATATATATATATATATATATATATATATATATATATAAATTTAGAGGAATACCTGAGAATTTGGACGAAAAAAAGGCCTCATCGAAAGTAATGCGAAGGCCCGGTTTGATGTTATAGAACAACTATTCTGCTAGTAACGTCTTTCATCGATCGGTCCCTCACTGCTGAGGATCGTGACTCCGTCCAATTTCGTCAACCAACTGTCTCCATCGATCCCGCCCTGCAGCCCGGTTGAGTGCGTCGCTGATAGGTATCCCCAGTTCCTCCGTTATTTGGTCCGACCATCGTTTGGGACCTCTACCCCTAGGCCTTTTTCCCTCTATTTTACCGGGTAACGTAGCAAAATGAATAATTCCAATAGCTATTCTTCTATAGTAAAAAATAACTTTTTTTTTATTGCTTAGATGTGTGGAATAGCTCACGGCTCACCTGATTTAATCGATTACCGGAGTCCATAAATATCTATCCGCAACGTAAATGCCGCCACCCACCTTAAAATATGAGTTCTAAGGTTTCAGTGTCCAGGCGAGGGGGGCCTAAGAAGACGACGTGCAAGCTGCTCTGCACGCGTTTTACGCAAGAGCATCCGGGTGATGGAAGGCCGGGTATCTTCGACCCACGCTGGTTCTGGTCCAGCGGGGTATTCCGTAGGATAGCTCACTCTAACCGGTGCCATCTAGGCGGGCTTCGGATAGCCTGCCGACCGAGAATGCCGAATGAGGGCTGGTGGTCGTGGCGCCGACGACCGTCGGCCTGGCGTCCTGAGGGGGAGGGTGATGGGAGAGATGTGCTCCGCACTAAACGCTCAAGATTTAAAAAAAAAAAAAATGTTACAGTATAGTTACAACGGCTGCCCCATCCTTCAAACCGAAACGCATTACTGCTTCACGACAGAAAGAGACAGTGCGGTGGTGGACTCACAAAACGCCCTACCACCAGTAACAGAATTAAAAAAACAACGGTGAAATAAAAATGTATAATATGTTAAACAAAAGCATTACTACTTTGTCGTAATCTTTGTTGTTTAACAGTGAAAACTGCGTGTCCGCCAGCCCTATTGTTCAGCTCTAGATAAAGCTAACTGCGCTTACTAGCTCAATGGGACCTTTCTCATGTTTTATAATCGTATCAGATGAGACCAGAGCAATCTTTAATCCGTAAGTGATTGCCGATGTGGCTTCGGTAATTCTTAAGTAATTTTCGACTGCAAAATAATTGTAGTTTTTTTAATGACTGCAGCTGTTTTATTGCTTATTATAATAGTTTGAATGTCGTACGTGTATACACGTGCTTAGTTCCAGAAAATTTGGAACTAGATGGGTCGTGAATAACTCATACAGCATAAAAATGTCACATACATTGTTTACATGGTCTGGCAAGAGACGGTAGTCGCTGTGCTGATTACCAAAATGCCGTGGCTGACTGCTCTCCGAATCCTAATCACGCAGCAGCCAGTCACCGTCGACACGTGCTAGACACGTTCTAGACACGTTCTTAGGGATCCATTTGATCCAATAATCCAAATCCCACCCCTCCTGGCAGAGCCTTCGCTCGCCCAGCTGTCCCGGTGAAACTGGAAAGGCCTCCGGGCCAACAGTAATACATCTGAGGGGCTCCGAATAGGGACCCTTCTTTATTTCACCTAAAAGTCGTGTTTTTGGATCAACTTGTAATTAACACCACAATCGAAACAATAGGAGCTTTATTTTTGCAGCGATTTACACAGTCATAACACTATTTTTTCGTCTCATTTGGCGGTATTTTTTTTCAATATATCATGATGTCACAGACTATCTTTTCTTCAAACTGTCGCGCGTTCCGGCTTACGCATTATAAAAAAAGTGCCTATTTAAACGCCACACATCAATCATAACAAAAAATGATTTCCAAAATAGATTAATAGGAATCGAACTATTTCATCTCCGTTACTCTACCGAACGTAAATGATCAGACGTGCGTGAACTCATGGTGACGTAATCCAATACGATTTGTTTTGTATGAAAATGTTACTTGTAAAAAGAATCGTGAAAATGTTTACTGCGCTTCAGTTTAGCGTCTCGACGGGCGTTACGTGTGCTTACATTCCATTCGTGCTCACAGATCTCTTACCTAATGATCTCTCAACACTAGCCCACAACATCCGTGTACTTAGTGAGAGTTTTTTAACGTTCTCGATAGCGTAAAAGTTAACTCAAATTCACCCAAAACATTCTTTAACTCGTCATAGATATATTTGCCCTTCGTGCCCTTCATATGAAGAAACTTTATCACCCCCCTTTCTTAAATTTAATCCATTTTGAAAACAGTTGACGAAATATATTATCAAACTAGCGACCCGCCCTCGCTTCGCTTCGGAAACATTAAAACATACATTGAAACAAACAAAAAAAAAAAGTATCCTATGTTCATCAGGGACAATGTCGGCTTCTAATGGAAAAATAATTTTTCAAATCGGTCCAGTAGTTTCGGAGCCTATTCGAAACAAACAAACAAACAAATCTTTCCTCTTTATAATATTATATTAGTATAGATATAGATATAGATGACAAAAAAATCAATAAAACTGTCATGCCACCAAATTCAAATTGTGGTGTTCAAATCACAGGTGGCCAGAGATATGAATTTAAAAATGACTTTTTTTTTACTTTTTAAATAGCAGCGGCTAGTTACTACGTTTTGTTCCGAATACTACCGCGGAGACGTCGTTCCGAACAGAAAAAATCGAATTCAATCAGTTCACGTACGATCCACTTGTTGTATTATAATTCGTGACTTGCGCGATGAGGTGCTAGTACAGTCGTACAAATAGCAGTCATTATGCTATGCATGTCATATTGGGCTAACGCGCTCCGTATCTTAAGGAATTAATTACAGAGTGAAAATTGCTAGTCTTAACACGTTGACTGCCATTTGGCATCGATATAATGCGTGGTAATATATCGATGGCCATTTGGTCACCGGTGTCTTGCGCGGCGCACTGAACTAATTATGTCAAATTTCTGTTACTAACCGCCTGAATTAAAATTAGGATTTTACTTTCTCTTGTTTGTTAATGTGTGTTTTAAGTATTTTAGGTCTCTTTGAACTTGATTCATTCTGAGTATCTTCGGATTCGTTTTTCTCAGATTCTATTAGATATCCCGGGGCCTTAGTAAGAAGATCTAAAAGGGAAATTAACATAATTACTCTTCAGTGCATCTCGTAGGGCACCGGTGACCTACACGGGAGTCACTGTGTTTAATAGTAGATAACGTTTCCGTATAAGCACTAAAGCGTTCCGATTTGAAAGGCTTGAACAACTGATACCTACTGCAATACCAAAGTGATGGAGTGAGAGACCAAAAAAGTGTAATTACTGGTGGTAGATCGTATTGTGAGCTCACTCGGGTGGGCTCCGGTCATCGTTCTCGTCGAACCCGTCGCTTGCGACGAAGGACGAGTAAATTAACCCACAGACACAGCCCACTGAGTTTCTCGTCGGATCTTCTCAGCGGGTCGCGTTTCCGATCCGGTGGTAGATTCTCCGAAGCACTGCTCTTGCTAGGGTTAGCAACGTCGTCAGGTTTGAGCTCTGTGAGCTCACCTACTAAATGAAGAATAGTTCATATATTTCAGATTTATCACATAACTAAAGAACACATGAAGTGTTTAATAGACACTAAGTAAAGTCAGCGGACTTTATTCTTAAAGACATTATTTAGAATAGTAGTTAACGTAAAATTAAAATTACTTATTTAGCCATATTGAGTTAGATTGTATCCTAGTATTGTGCCCCACTTAGATTTCGGCACACTACATAAATAAACCATTTAAAAAATACATTAATTCAGTTTTAATATCGATAAAAACACTCCACCGTCATATCTTAATAAGTTAACTTAACCATAACTTGGAATAAGCTTTCTAGAAACGTGCTCAAGTAACAGATATAACGCAGAACCCGATTGCCCGGCCCAACGAATACCCAAATGCCCCGCTAAAAGAAACCCAATTGACCAAATCGAAAAACTTTACAAACTTAATCAACTCATAACTCGGCTCAATTATGATTTTCGTTGTTTTTTTTTTTCATTTTTAAACCTCACATAATTACGTGAAACGTTTTGAGAGACGAAAAAAAATATCTATACATACATATATCGGTCCTTGTATTGCTTATTCGTTCGTTCGTGTATAGAAAATTAATACATTCCCGGGTACGTTCGGCCGAGTGTACCAACGAGAAATATCCATGGAACGTCCTTAATAAGCTGTACGAAATAGTGTGTGGTGCAAGGTGAAAGAGTTTGCGATTGCGCGGACAAACTTAGCTTCAGACAGCTTCTTTTATTAACATTAGTTAACTTGGCACATGAGTCACACAGTCACGTGTCGCTTGATGTTAAGCGGTCAGCTGTGCCTTTGGTATTAGTGATCTGCATTGGAATCAGAGTCCGTTCGCCGTCAGTAAGGCTATATGAGTCGACTATTATCAAAGCCGGCAATGTGACTTTTGGACAATTATTGGTAAATCAGAAAAACGAATTATTGACTTTGTATTCCATTGGCAGTCACAAAACTCTTCTGAACGACATCTTAGATAAATAACAGGTTAAGTATTAACCTTTATTTAATGCAGGTTTGAACCGTATTCTTTGAAGGAGACGATTATATTCAAGTCAATCTGTATTGACATATCAATAACATTTTTTTGTCCAAATGCACAGATTGCCATCTTTGATAATAGACGACTCGTATAGTCGTTGGCTTAAAGTAGTAAAAAGACTTCGTTTTTTTTTTATTGCTTAGATGGGTGGAAAAGCTTAGAGCCCACTTGGTGTTAAGAGGATACTGGAGCCCATAGACATCCTTGAGATATAAGTTCTAAAGTCTCAGCATAGTCACAACGGCTGCCCCGCCTTTCAAACCGAAACGCATTACTGCTCCAGGGCAGAAATAGGCAGGGTGGTGGTACCCATCCGTGCGGACTTACAAGAGGTCCTACCACCACAATAAATAATGATCGATGTCTCTATGAACGTTACAAGTTTGCTCGGGTAGGTGCTATTACCTTACTACATTCTACTACTACATCTATTACTACCTAGTAGTACTATGCCTATTTGGACCTGATTTCAAGGTTAGGTCAACGGATGTACCAATGGAAATCAGACAACAGGTATTTCGCACGCTGAACAGATTCAAGTTGTAATGTCCATGAGTTGTGTTGAATATTATTATTCCGAATCTTCTAAGGTATATCCCTTCGTATTGGATTTTGGCGTCTCAGTTAATGATGCCCATAAGTGGCTTGATCTTTCCAGAAGCAGGAATGATCCAAGTATTAATTTCTTGTTTACTTTATCGACTAATACAATTTTAATTCCCTTAAAAATATCACTCAGCTTTCATCTTGTACCATACGTCGACAGCGCGAACCAGAAAGCGTAGCCCGAGGCTGTGGTACCCGCCGCGGACAGACAAACAACGCAAGTTTTATTTTAAACTCACCTATTGTAGTTGTACTGGGTGGTTTGAAGCTAAGAATTCATTCGATAGGTAAATCGCGAGTTCCCCTTCGAAAATACACTTCCATATATTTTATGTTATCCTTAATGGACTATTAGTAAGCGAAACAAATGTTCCTTTAATTATTTCTTTAATGCTAAATACAATAAATAAATTAATGTATGTAAGATTTAATGTACAAATGTAGTATTATTGTTCATTGTATTTTCTAAACGAAGTCACGGCCGCGTTCCCGCCAAAAGTGTTAACCCGACTGCCCTATCACGGAATCTTTTTGCCTCACAATATTTTATTTAATACCTAAAGTACACTTTTTGTTAAAACTGCGTTTTCGTGATCATTTGATTTGGTGTTTTTTGCGTCTTTTCGATACTTTTAAACGTAGATACTCGTCAATTCGACTGGTGTTAAGTATCTTTTTAGACATCTCATTTTCAACGAATGATTAAATCGCGGGAAGATCTGGCGGTGTGTTCAGGTTTCCTTTACAAATAGAAAAAGCAATGTGAAATTACGTGCCTGACTATTAACATAGCCCCATGGAATATCTTGTCGGATCTAAGATGCTAGACAACGAATGCACTGATCAAAATGTTATTACACTCTTATCTGCATTTAAGTAAATAAATAAATATTTACTAACAATCACGCCACGTTAACTGGTCCCGTGCTAAGTTCGTAAAGAACTTGTGTTACAGGTACCAGGTAACGGAAATAAATGTAAGATTATTATTATACAATACATATTTTTAATATACATCCATAACCCTGGAAAAGACATTTTATATTTATCATACAAATATCTTCCCATGGCGGGATTCGAACCCGCGATCCCCTTGTGTAGTGACCATGTCACTTACCACTACACCAGACGGCCGTTTGTTGGTATTAGCGTGAAGCAAGACAAAAACGTAGAACGGTTAAAGACATTTGTGTCTTGGGACAAACAATAGGGTTCAAGGACCTTCCGGCCCGAAGACAGCTGCCCTTGTAGAACTAATTGACGTTTCGCGTCTTCCACGAAATAAGTCACGTCTTAATTCACTTGAAATTATATATAAAGTGACATAAATTCGTTTAAACCTTTATTATCTACATATTTAACGCTTAAAATTCAGAAGTATCGCAATAAAAAAGACGGAGAAAGCAGTTGACACTGACAGTCGAATGACATTTCAACATGGCGACCGTATTTCCTATTTTTGCCACTTCACAGATAGGTTAGTGGTTTTATATGTTTGAAAGACTAATATTATGATAGGTCACGTCTAGTAGGTACATATCAATGTTCTATTTATTTCTGACACAAAACATTCACTCCAATTTCAAGAAGAGAATATAAATTCACAATACCTACACTTCGGAGTTTTTTTTTGTATAGATCTAGATAAACAGGTCCGTACGCGACATACATCTATAGGGCTACCGGAGTGAATACTGGCAACAGTGTATACGTAAATTCGTCTTTTCGCATTAAAAGTGTACAATTTCCAAAAATATTCGAAATTGAGTTAATATGCGGAATCATTTGGTATCACCAGTATTTTTCTCATAAATACTGTCAAAAGAGCGTAGTTTAGTTTTAGTTTTTATTTTTAGTTTACCTATATTTTGACTACTATTAACAAAATTAATACATAATTTTATCTTACTTCAAAAGACAGATAATGTATCTAGTAAAAAATAAATGTTGCAAAGATGATTAATATTAAAAATATCATATGTTAAACCTTTAAAACACTCTCCTGTAAAATTAATAAGTTTTGAGATTATACAGTTTTCATGCGAGAAGACGAATTAAGAAATTTCGGGGTCTCGTTTTTATGGCACGTTAATCTATCGAAGTCTTTTGTGAACATATCGTCTTCTCGCATTAAAACTGTATAATCTCAAAACTTACTAATTTTACAGGAGAGTGTTTTAAAGGTTTAATATTATTATGTAATATTTTTAATATCTTAATTGCAGCATTTATTCTTTTATTTTTTACCAGTTACATTATCTGTCTTTTAAAATAAGATAAAAGTATGTATTAATTTTGTTAACAGTAGTCAAAACATAGGTAAACTAAAAAAAAAAGAAAACTAAATGAAGCTCTTTGACAACATTGATCAGAAAAATACTGTTGATACTAAATGTTTACGCATATTAAATTAATTTCGAACATTTTTGGAAATTGTACACTTTTAATGCGAAAAGGCGATATTATTTATATATTATAGATTATGTTTACTTAGAAACAACACCTGCTTGATTTAAGTCATAATATACCGGTGGTAGCGCGTCTTGGGAGCCCGCACGGGCATGTACTGCTGCCCTGCCTATTTCTGCCGTGAAGCAATAATGCGTTTCGGTTTGAAGGATGAGGCAGCCGTTGGTACCGTAAAACTGAGACTTAGAACTTATTCCTCTAGGTAGCAGCATTTACATTATTGGTGTCTGTCATGGGCTTTTATAACAACTTAACACCAGATGGACGTGAGCTCGTCCACCCATCAAAGCAATAGCATATAGCGTCTTATCCGAAATACATAATGAATATGTACCCCATACGCTTTACGGAGTCAGCGAACTTTTGCGACATGTCTGTATTTAACGAATACTACGTTTTTTGATAAATGGCTGTTCTCTAAGTATCAACTGGAATATTCTTTCTAAACTATGGAGCTATGAATAAAATATTGAAGAAAGCTCCAAGTTGGACGTCAAGGCAAAAAAGAAATTGATGTAAGATTGAAAACATAAAAAACAATCTTTAATAGCAAATCTGAATTAAAATTTAAAATAATGTTGAATCGCTGTGGTCCTTGTGGTACTGATCTGGATATTAATTAGGTCGAAGTAATAAAATTGTTTTATCATCTTCGATCTTCGATAAGTATCAAGATCAACAATTAGGAGACTAACCACAATACAAGAATACAATAATGCATGGGAATCCTAGAAGTGACGTAATTAATCATGGTACAGGTGTACATTCGATCAGAAAAGGCCGTCAGAGTATTCCTAATGGACGAGATAGTACAATATTTTCAACAAATGTCCCAATTTATACGCTTACAACAGAATGCGACGTGGAGCCACACCCGACTTCGTGTTACATAGCAATGATCATTTTACTTTTAACTGCGCAAAAATTGTATGAAAACGTACAATTAGAATTCCTCGTGCACTAAGTCAGCATTTGAGCAGTTAATTTTATCTAATGGCGCAAGCGGGGTGTGATTCACGAACGGGAAAGACTGTCTGCTAAATATGTTATATTATTTTCTTTTTCCTACCTATTCTATTAACCTCGAAGGGTTATTCTAGATTCACCGAGCTAGTAGCTGAGCTCACGGGGCTCAAACCGGGAGTGCTGCTAACACTGGCCTTAACAAGAGCAGTGCTTTGCAGAATCTACCACCGGATCGGAAACGCGACCCACTGAGAAGATCCGGCGAGAAACACAGTGGGCTGTGTCTGAGAGTTAATTTACTCGTCGAGCCCTTCGTCGCAAGCGACGGGTTCGGCGAGGACAGTGTCTGGTGCTTGTGGTACCTAAAAGCACCGTTAGTGGATCGGGAAGATCCGTAATGACGTATTTAGGGCGACGTCGACTGTTTACTATTCGGTCCACCGGATCGGGTATGATTTATATTTACATATTCGAAAGGTATCTATTAAAACTGCTTTTACGTTTTGAACTCTTCTTCTTCTAGCCCTTGTCTCATATTATCCGGGGTCGGCGTAGCATATCATCTTTTTCCATTCAGACCTATCAGACGTCATCTCTAAATTCAAACCCTTCTCTCGTATATCCTTCTTCACACACACCATCCAAGTCTCTTTAGGGCCCCTCCTCACATAACCGTCTTAACCTAACCTTTATTTTATTATTATTGCCGACGCTTCGAGTACTGCACAGTTTTCGTGGTCACAGAAGCCTATAAAGTCTATGATTAAAGTCATTAATATCTGATTATTAAAAAAAAATCTTGACATTCATGTATCTGGAAAGATACTCTGACTCCCTGGAAACATACATACATTTAGTGCGTTTCCAGGGATCTTTTTGTATTCCTTAAACGGCAAACACTAAAAACGGTGAAACATGTCGTTTTTTGAACCAGGTAGAGAGTCCTGTGATAAGCCGTTATTGTGTTTGGTTCTTTCTTGGCACAGCTATGTATAACGCCAACCCATAGAAACTATTCACCACCAAACTACCAACGAAGACACAATAAACAGATCATCAGACCTTAAGATATATAATTAAATTCATTAATCATATTCTATCATTACAGACTTAATCAAGCGCTATTGTATTCATTTGTGGCGGCTTTGTTTTTGTGAGTTGAAATATGATTTTAATGACGATAGTTAGAGCATTCGATAATAAGACCGCGAACAAGCTGGGTCTAGTTTGTGAACTCTTCCTTGAATGGCAAGACACGCTAGAATTACCAATAAGGACAGGCTCTGTAGATAAATCCAGCAACTAATATCTACGAGTATACTAGGTATACTAGTATTTGTACGCATAACAAACATAGTATTTTGCTGAAAATATATATTTTTTTAATTATAATAGCTAACTGGGTGGACGAGCTCACAGCCCGCCTGGTGTTAAGTGGTTACTGGAGCCCATAAACATCTACAACGTAAATGTGACACCCACCTTGAGATAAGTTGTAAAGTCTCAGGTATAGATAGTTACAGAGATAGAGGTGAGATATAATCTCAGAGGTAGCTGCTGTTAAAAGATTGCTAGTAATATTTTTTCTGTCAACTGGTGTTAAAAAAATATTAAATGCTAGCATTGTTTTCAGTCATGCGATAGGCAAACACATTTTTCGTAAATACAAATTGCAAATTGATTTTCAAGCTGACTTACCGGAGACGAAAGCCGAGACAAAACGTCCGGTATTTTGAATAAAAGTACTTTTACTTCAATATTGTATACTCTATTGGAAAATTACTGACATATTTCACCGAAATTGTACAAGCCTCAGCCCACTTGAAGATAAATGTTACTTCATACATTAGGCAACAGTATCCATAAGAATATCGATTTGAGTAACGCCTTTATTTGTAAATCATAAGTGCTTCTTACTACATTTTCAACTTATTTAAGTCGACGCCCACAACAATTCCAAAAAGGTAAATAGAGAAAGCTTTTGTATCCTGCGCTATGGGTTTTGAAAGCTCTCGTGCCTTAAGGTCAACGACCTAGAGAGTCTTATATGATAATGGCGTGTCTGAAGGTACCATCCGTACATAGTCACAATTTTTGATTGTTTTTTTGTCTACATGGATGGACGAGCTTACAGCCTACCTGGTGTTAAGTGGTTACTGGAGCCCATAGACAACTACAACGTAAATGCGTCACCCACCTTGAGATATTAGTTTTAAGGTCTCAGTATAGTTACAACGGCTGCCCCACTCTTCAAAGCAAATCGCATTACTGCTTCACGACATAAATAGGCAGGGCGGTGGTACCTACCCGTGCGGACTCACAAGAGGTCCTACCACCAGTAACTACGCAAATTATAATTTTGCGGGTTTGATTTTTATTACACGATGTTATTCCTTCACCGGGAAGTCAATCGTGAACATTTGTTAAGTACGTATTTCATTAGAAAAATTGGTACCCGCCTGCGGGATTCGAAGTCGAACACCGTTGCATCGCTCGATACGAATGCACCGGACGTCTTATCCTTTAGGCCACGACGACTTCATTAATATTATTTTCCGACGACTCCAATCACATATCACACAACATTTCCCTCTCTAAGACAAATATGTACATATATACCATACTTTTCTGATATACTCGCCTGTTGGAACCTGTCCTATTTTCTGCTACCTCATTCTCATGTTCCAGTTGGACAGGAATGGCCGTATTCCATCCACATAATACGAGTACATGAAGGTGCGCAATTATATTTGCTTCGAGTTATCTCCTGTAACTACTAAATGTTACGTTACCTACGAAATTGCCGTTAAGTATACATGAAATTAAGGTCATTTTGTTTGTTATCAATCACATTACGCACCCATGATATGGACGCTTCTCTGCCAGCAGCTGTGGTAGTTTTTCAATACCCTTCTTGAATAAGTCAGGTGTACGGTAGCAAAAAACTCTTTAAAAGCATATTGTATTGCCTCTCGTGTACCGCAAATGACACGTGATTCAATATCGCTTCGTTTCTGTGTCTGTTAAGTAACAAGGCAAGGCTTGACGCGATCTTCGCGCTGGTGATCACTCAGTTGGCGCGGCACCCACTTATCAAGATTTTTTCGTCACAAAGCGCTCACCCACGAGAAAAACAAAACATAGGCTATTTTGATTTCACATAAAAACCACAACATACCAAAAGGAACGCCCTAAAAGCCATAAAACCATTTCTATGCGAGGCTAAACGCATAAAACCGATCGGAAAACCCACAGACGACGATTACAGCGCCGAAGCCTTCGAAGTGAACTCAAAGCTGCGGTCACGTAAACCAACACCGCGTGCAGCTGAAATCAATACTACTACTAAGACCTGCTTTTAAGGGCCTGTAGCTTTTGTTCGCATACGACGATACGATTTTTTCACAGACGGGGTGTCTGCGCGAAACTGGAATAGCCCCTAAGGCTACCAGCGAACAGGTAAGAAAAATAATCACACCTGTCAGAAAATAACATCACATCATTGGTAAAATTAGCGCCAAAGTTGCTCCTAGGGTTGCAAGTTTTGTAACGAAGTTCCTTATGGGACGATGCGAAGGGGTAATCGGGAAAAAACGTCCCTAACGTAAGATTTTTATCAGTAATGCACACAGTGTACGAATTAAGTTTGTAATAACGTACAAAAAATAACATTTTTTTTTATCATTCATTGACCACGATCTCAGAGCATTCGTTTGCGCATTTTTTTTTGGTCAGGAGGAAATCGCCGGACTTCCGCCCTCCCCTGGGGATGGAAGGCGGGGCATGTCGGAGTCGAACTAACTAAAACCTCCTGTCGCTCAACAACCCGCGTCCGAACCTCGCATGAGACAGAACCCATGAAAAGGCAAAGGGGGGAAAGTGAAGCGTTTAGTGCGGAGCACATCTCTCCCATCACCCTCCCCCTCGGGACGCCGGACCGGCGGTCGTCGGCGCCACGACCACCAGCCCTCTCGGTCGGCAGGCTATCCAGAGCCCGCCTAGATGGCGCCGGTTAGAATGCTCTATCCTACGGAATACCCCGCTGGGTCAGAACCAGCGTGGGTCGAGGATAGCCGGCCTTCCATCACCCGGATGCTCTTGCGTAAAACGCGTGCAGAGCAGCTTGCACGTCGTCTTCTTAGGCCTCCTTCGCCTGTCCCCAGACCGACATATGAAGGGGACCCGAAACACTTAGAGGGCCAGGGCTTGGGCGAGATCCGCCTCCCTGGCCCCCGCTCGACGGCGGCGGGCTTGCGTGTCTCTCACGCGCCCCGCCGCCTCCTTCTGCGAGATGGTGCACTCGCAGAAGTCGAGCATCGCCTTCCACGACTCGTCGTCGCCGAGCATCGATGCCANCACGCGCCCCGCCGCCTCCTTCTGCGAGATGGTGCACTCGCAGAAGTCGAGCATCGCCTTCCACGACTCGTCGTCGCCGAGCATCGATGCCACAACACTCGGCAACGACAAGTCGTTTCCTATTTTTGCGACGAGGACACGGCGCCACCCCTCCCATGCGGGGCAGGCGACGAGCGTGTGCTCCGCCGTGTCCAAGCCGTGCGCAATACACTAACTCTTATGCAAACAACCGTGAATGAAGTGTACCACAATAAGTTCGCACTTTACCGAATGACCGTGGGTTGTTGCGAAGCCTCCAGTTTTATTTTCTTTATACCTCGAATAGAACTTAAAATAAATATTTTTATAATAAGGAACTTCGTTCCTATCCGGTGTCCCACGACACCACACATCTTTTTTTCCAAGATTTTGCTTGGATGATTAAAGGAGCTTAGGGCCTACCTGGTGTGGAGCGGTTACCGGAGCCCATAGATATCTACAAAGTAAGCGCCACCCACCTTGAAATTTCAGTTCTAAGTCTCAGTTTTACAGTACACCGGCTACCCCACCCTTCAAGCCGAAACGCATTACTGCTTCATGGCAGAAATAGACAGGGTAGTGGTAGGTACCATGCGACTTTACCGGTATTCGAAGCCCGCAGGCGGGTACGAATTTTTCTAATGAAATATGTACTTAACTAATGTTCACGAACGATTTCAACGATGAAGGAATAGCATCGTGTAATAAAAACTCAAATCGCAATTTTTTTAATTACTGGTGTCAGAGTGGCCCCACGAGTCCACTCCATCATTCTTGCCTATTTTGAAGAATGCAACATCCTTTATACAACTACAGTTGAAACTTCGACTAATGTCTCAAGATATGTGGTGGTATCCACGCAGTTATGTGCATGGGCCCCAAGATCCATTAACACTGGTAGACGTTACACTCTGCGATAAATAATTAAAAATAAATCTTCAGAATCTCATCTAAGCTGTTGTTTGGAAGTCGACTAAAAATGGATGTGACAAAGACAAAAAGTCAAGACGAAATTGCAAAGGTTCTTTTATTGTTATTCTCCTGCAGAACCCTAAAATTTAACGAAGCGCAACTGCTAAATTATTTTATACTTTCTTCAACGGTATTATCAGTAATTATCGTTTTGAGTACAATTACAGAAAGCGTGAAGCCGGTGTGTTGCCAATTAGACTGGTCTTTAGCGCGTTCAATGCTCGTGGGTATTGGTAAAGGGGACGTTCTCATGTGTACGCGCACTCGTTAGATTTGATTGATGTCTTGGACTCGTGTAGTATTCACAGGCCGCACCGAAATCAGACGTGACACGTCTACGCACGTTGTCGTCGTCGTGGCCTAAAGGATAAGACGTCCGGTGCATTCGTATCGAGCGATGCACCGGTGTTCGAATCCCGCAGGCGGGTACCAATTTTTCTAATGAAATACGTACTTAACAAATGTTCACGATTGACTTCCACTGTGAAGGAATAACATCGTGCAATAAAAATCAAACCCGCAAAATTATAATTTGCGTAATTACTGGTGGTAGGACCTCTTGTGAGTCCGCACGGGTAGGTACCACCGCCCCGCCTATTTCTGCCGTGAAGCAGTAATGCGTTTTGGTTTGAAGGGTGGGACAGTCGTTGTGACTATACTGAGACCTTAGAACTATATCTCAAGATGTGTGGCGCATTTTACGTTGTAGATGTCTATGGGCTCCAGTAACCATTTAACACCAGGTGGGCTGTGAGCTCGTCCACAAATCTAAGCAATAAAATAAAAAACTTACGTAATTACTCACTGGTTTACGGAGAACGAAACACCCGTATTTACTGGTGGTATGACCTCTTGTGAGTCTGCACGGGTAGGTACCACCACCCTGCCCATTTCTGCCGTGAAGCAGCGTTTCGGTTTGAAGGGCGGGGCAGCCGTTGAATACTGAGACCTTAGAACTTATATCTCAGTATAGGTATGGTGCAATATAGTGGCACATTTACGTTGTGGATGTCTATGGGCTCCAGTAATCACTTAACACCAGGTGGGCTGTGAGCTCGTCCACCCAACTAAGCTATAAAAAATAAATCCAATCGAGCATTTGACCTCATTTCTTTAAGAATAAGGAAAGACAATCTAAAAGTGTCCTTTAGCAAATGTTTGTTGAAGCCACTCAGACGCCACCATTCGAACCTTATTTATATAACAATCTAATCATTCATAATTAATGTGCTCATATAATATCGACATACAAGCAAAGTCATGTTCATAGATTTTTGAGTGGTAGAAAACGTATTCACTGAATGGAACTGCTGGTTGATTTTTCTCTCCTCGGTCCTTAATACGTGTGCAAATTTTCAAATTAATGGGTCTCTTGAAGCAAATTAAAATAATATTGATTCGGTTACATAGGTAGATACAGGTTAGACTAATAATAGAGTATTAAAAGGACTTTTTGGCGGGAACGCGAGGAGTGAAGTTATGTGATTTGTTTTATTTTGTCTATTTAGTGTTTCATCAGGTTTAAATGTGTAATAGCGGTAGTTAATGAACTGTTTAATATCTGTGAAAGTACAAAAATGCGGGAAAATGAAACAAAGCCGCTGGACGTAACTTCTCGGTATCCTTCAAAAAGTCCACTGAAAAAATCACAATAAATGACCACCATTTTACTGAGATTATAATATATTTCATCCCATATCATCTCATTTCATTTAATTTCATCCCAGTTGATTAATGTCTCAAATTAATCATCTTCATTTCATTTCATTTCACTCCATATTATCATTTTTCATAAAAATAGGAATATTAATTAAAATAAGACATGACTTAAAGGTCTTAAGTAACCAGGTCATAAAATCCCTCAAAAAAAAGTATTTAAAGTAGTATCTTTACAAAATATTATCAAGTTAGCACGTCCGCACGTGTGGGTTGAGTTTCATAAACTGAATGAATAATATTATAGTTTATAGCACACACATGCACACACAACGCTTTAAGCGCAAACTTTCACTTTCATCTCCACTAGGTGCCTAAGATGAGCATAATAATAGCATGCTTTTTTTAAATCTAAACGGGCAGAAGGTTCCCTTAATCTTGTGCGGTAACCGGCCGTGTACTATGAGATTGATTCCACTAAAATAGCGGTTGACCCATTCAACTTGAACTAACCTAAAAATCAATTAGACCTCAAACGTCACAACTTTGTGATCCTAATACAATTATGAAGAAAAAAATTCACTATCGGTTACGTTGTAGATATAAATTCGACTTTTGTTTTAATTACGTTTGCCTAGTATTAAAAGATTTAATTTGTCTACAGACAACTAAATAATCAACTCGAAGCGCGTAATTGCGCGTCAGAACAGAGGTACTGCTGGAAATAAAGTGAAATCGTTGAAGCGCATCATAATCTTTTTTGGTAAATAAATGAACCAGGTGAGACTCGTATGAATGTGAGAGAAAAGAAACCAGTGAATGCTGGAGTCTGATAAAGACGATGCAGAGCATATTTTTCACCGTATCTTTTTTTTACTCTACATTCTACATGTTTCAAAAACAACATAATAAAAACACTTACACACTAAGCATTCGAATTGCAAATCACAAAGCTACTATATATCTTTAAAAAAAACCACTACAATCTCAATCGATTTGACACCTCACGGCGTCAGTTTTAATAAATTTAAATTCGATCCCGAAGAGATACCGTTCGTAATTCAACCGCGGGCGTTCGTGCGTCTCCGGCGACGGCTACGCGGCTATTGGTCTTGAACCGGTGACCTCTTCCTTCTCACTCGCACTGTTTGGGTTTATAAACGCTAGAAAGAGAGATGCGTAAACTATGCAACCCTATTTGTAAAAAAAACTGATGTATCTTAGTATAACAAATAAGAAGACGCCTGTATTATCGGGAACCGAAGTTTCTCCGCAAACCCATAGATTCCAAGCGATCCGTGAGAATGGGATTATCGACAACCCGAACGGCCCTCTTCTGTCAAACGGAAGTAGCTGGTATTTGGGAGCTCCAGCCCAGAGGTTTTTTTTTTTTTATTACTTAGATGGATGGACGAGCTCACAGCCCACCTGGTGTTAAGTGGTTACTGGAGCCCATAGACATCTACAACGTAAATGCGCCACCCACCTCGAGATATAAGTTCTAAGGTCTCAGTATAGTTACAACGGCTACCCCACCCTTCGAACCGAAACGCATTACTGCTTCACGGCGGAAATAGGCGGGGTGGTGGTACCTACCCGTGCGGANCCTGGTGTTAAGTGGTTACTGGAGCCCATAGACATCTACAACGTAAATGCGCCACCCACCTCGAGATATAAGTTCTAAGGTCTCAGTATAGTTACAACGGCTACCCCACCCTTCGAACCGAAACGCATTACTGCTTCACGGCGGAAATAGGCGGGGTGGTGGTACCTACCCGTGCGGACTCACAAGAGGTCCTACCACCACTGATTACGCAAATTATAATTTTGCGGGTTTGATTTTTATTACACGATGTTATTCCTTCACCGTGGAAGTCAATCGTGAACATTTGTTGAGTACGTATTTCATTGAAAAAATTGGTACCCGCCTGCGGGATTCGAACACCGGTGCATCGCTTCAACACGAATGCACCGGACGTCTTATCCGTTAGGCCACAACGACTTCAAGTACGAGCAGTACTCCACGCCAGGCCTGACCTGTGCTTTGTAAAGCAAAAGTCTTTGTCCAGGCGTTAAGTACCGCTTCGCTCTGTTGAGGACTCCCGGCATTTTAGACGCCGACTTGGCTTTGCCCTCCAAATGATTCCGAAATTGGACATCGCTGAGAAATGTCGACCCTTTGGAGAAGCTTAAACGACAAAGGGAAGATCTTCCACCAAGCGGATGATATTTGCTCGGTAGACCGACGGTCCGAATGTTGTTGTTCGGAGCTTGTATATATGCAAGCTTATCTTGAAAATGTCGTAAGCGAGATTCAGGCATCTGTCAATTATCTTTCGTTGTATCATGGCTACCCGCCACAACCCCAAGTATCTCAATACTCTTGGAAGGTAGCAGGGATACTCCTTGGAATTGCGGCACCATGACAAAGAGGTCCTTCTTCGCAGTGAACGCGCGAATTTATTATTATATGAAGATCCTCATCCCTCTGCAGAGCTATGACAGGTATATCAGACTATATAATTATAAAACTAATATTAATTAATATTTTAGTGGATTACTTTAGTTGATTTCTTCTTCTCAGTCGTACACTCCTGGCGGAGTGGTCGTGGTTACGTATGTCTTATTGCTGGGTTGCGGCTTTTGAGAGACTTCTCCATCTCTCTCTATTTGTGGCGGTACGTGTACATTCAGTAAGGGAACACTTCGTAGATGACTTAATCAAGTCTGTCCACCTTGTGGATGATCGGCCGGGAGAGCGTTGACCGTCTACTCTTCCTTGAACCACTAAACGTTCCAATGAGCTTTCATTAACGGCCGCTTGGTGTAGTGGTAAGTGATATGGTCACTACAAAAGGGTGTCGCGGGTTCGAATCCCGCCAAGGGAAGATATTTGTATGGTAAATATAAATGTCTTTTCCAGGGTTATGGATGTATATTAAATATATGTATGTATATAATAAAAATCTTACATTTATTTCCGTTATCTGGTACCTGTAACACAAGTTCTTTACGAACTTATCACGGGACCAGTTAACGTGGCGTTATTGTCAGTAAATATTTATATTTATATATTTATATTTATTACGAATGATATGTCCAAACATATAAGTTGATTTAGGAGACACGAATTCGAATAAATGAGATAATTGATTCATTAAATTTAATTACAGCACGCTCAGTGTATTTTAATCTAAATAAACATACACAATTTAATTAAGTTAATATATTTTAAATTATAAGAACTGATAAACGTTTAAAGAAAGTACAAACAAAATCTTAAGTTAAGATCTTAGTGATAAGCCAAACGTATACAAATCCGACATGTTGGAAATTGGCGGTAAGAATTACAAAATAAATAAACAACATTGCGGGATAACTTGTAGGGCGACCATAGTTCGACAGGCAAAGGTTTCCTGTAATTTCTTTTTTTAATGTCGTTTAATGGCTACCGAAGGCCATAGACATTACGATGTTTATGAATGAGGCTGCCTCCCATATTGATACATGAGATCAAAATCCCGATTGTTTTGTATTCGACCCTTCAAAACGGACCACAAGACTGCTTCTTGGCAGAAATATCTAGAATAATAGTAGTGTTACGCGCTGGGTTTCCGGATAAATAATATTCCACACATCTCTAGTATTGTGTCCGCTATCTGACAATAGATGGCGTTGTACTTCTCGAGCGTTCTAGGTGCTACTAGATCCTTCAATATTTGTTCGACTATTCGGCAATAGATAGCGTTACTCTTACCGGCGTAAGGTGTACAAACAAGCTACTGGTGTACAAATACGCCATATCACCGCTAAAGATATTTTTACTCTCACTTGTCTTTGAATAACACGTCGCAGCCAATACCGTCTTTACCATAAGGGCACACGGGGCCCGTGCCCAGGGCCCCCATTCTCAGGGGGCCCCGAAAGACCGACAATTTCTCGCAAACGTTTATTCTAAAAACATTTTTGTCGGGCACATTACACTTTTTTCACAAATCAATAATCAGAAGGTATTTACAAGGCATATACTATAGCCTATAATAGAAGATTTTGCTCAACAGAAATCCCGAAAGAAACCGTTATCGAAATCGTAACCAAAAAACCGAGAGCATTCTAATATCATTAATGACATATTATATCATACTGTATTTGATTACATATAATGAATGGTCTCATACTCAGTAAAAAAATGTTATTATAATTCGCTTTTTTACTTTCCAAAAGAGCCTCAAATTCTTGAGTTCCCAAGGGCCCCATCCTAGTTTAAGGCGTCCCTGGTCGCAGCATTTGAGAATCGTCGATAGTAACTGGAAGTGACTTCTTGAATCACAGTGTGAACCAACACGACGGTCTTAGGTGTTAGAAATAAACACTGTTCGAGTGAGTGTGTTTTAGATTTAGGGAAACCAACAGCACAAAAAAGTAACACATAATATATTAAGAAACTAGCCAAAGCAAAAACCAAACAAGCTTCTACCGTCAAAATCACATATTAATAGAAAGCGAACGGCATAAAAAGAAATTATAAATTTAAGTTCACAAAAACAGAAGCAATACGCACGTATGTATGTATGTATATCCACCTCTATTTTATGTGTATCTTTATATATATATTTCTTCTGTGCGTGTGTTTGTCATTGAGATCCTCCTAAGCGGCTGGATCGATTTGAATGATTTTTTTTGTATCCATACATTCATTCATTTCATTCATTTTATGTATTCAGGACAAAGTCTGTCGGGTCCGCTAGTGATTTAATAAATATGCCTCAATAGTGGAGTCAAAGCTTTACGCCACGCGTGGCTCACATACGAGAAGGTGTATTCGTTGCCTGACCGCTCCATGACAGGAATGCCGAAACCTACCTCAAAACCGGGAATTATTAGGACCATTTCTAGAGACGGTTCGAGGAGAGATAGGAGTAGTAACTCCAAGAGACTTAACATTCTTTTATCTTCTAAAAAATAACTATTTTTATTGCCCTTGTAGGTAGACGAGCATACGGCCCACCTGATGGTGAGTGGTTACCGTCGCCCATAGACTTCAGCAATGACAGGGGCAGAGCCAAGCCGATGCCAACCAAACACTGGATACACTATTGTCACAATAACATAATAACATTTCATTATAATACAGTATGGGTTGAAATACAGTCACAAGATAAACATGGTCACCCTACACCCTGCGATCGGATAAAAGTCTTGTTTGCATACATACAAATTAAATAAAGACTCAATGTGACGAAGATACCAAGATTAGCTCCACGCGAAACTAAACTTAATTGTAACTGGCTGGGGATCAAATTTGTATAAAAAGAAGCGTACATTTAATTTTAAATTACGGTTTCAAAATATTTAGTTTTCATAAACTGTTACTGATAATAAAAAAGTACTTTATAAAAAATTTAACATCGGATTGTGGCGATGTTTTCAATATCAACAAACTGCTCGCAAAACTCGCAGTTTCGTCTGCGCGTACCACCATTTATTTCGCATATTGTCGTATTCTACTTGAATAGTTATTATAAATTCTGGGAACAAATAAAAAGTAAAAAAAAAACACTAACCAATCTAAAGCGATCTAAAGATATCTAAGTCGATCATAACTAAAAGAAAATAATGACCAACTTCCGACTTTCGTAATAACTGTAAATGAACTTCAACAGAATTCCCAAATGCTCTATAAACATAACGACGGTGCCCATTTAATCCTAGAACTGGTATGAAACGAACGCGTCATGTGAAATTAGATACACGTTACATTACGGCACGATACGTTATTTTTTTTTTTTTTTATTGCTTAGATGGATGGACGAGCTCATAGCCCACCTGGTGTTAAGTGGTTACTGGAGCCCATAGACATCTACAACGTAAATGCGCCACCCACCTCGAGATATAAGTTCTAAGATCTCAGTATAGTTACAACGGCTACCCCACCCTTCGAACCGAAACGCATTACTGCTTCACGGCGGAAATAGGCGGGGTGGTGGTACCTACCCGTGCGGACTCCCAAGAGGTCCTACCACCANGTTAAGTGGTTACTGGAGCCCATAGACATCTACAACGTAAATGCGCCACCCACCTCGAGATATAAGTTCTAAGATCTCAGTATAGTTACAACGGCTACCCCACCCTTCGAACCGAAACGCATTACTGCTTCACGGCGGAAATAGGCGGGGTGGTGGTACCTACCCGTGCGGACTCCCAAGAGGTCCTACCACCAGTGAAAAATTTATGCTATTGGAACAAAGACTGAAGTCCTAATGACTAAAATCATATGACTTAGACAAGAAAATGATTAGGGCTAATAAAGTAGTGAAATAATATCATTTCTTAACACTAACGAAAAATACGGACAATTTCCTACAACGTGATAACTACAACTTTGTATTTCAAAATCTCACGTCCTTACGGATCCATCAGCTCCAATAACCTTTGCATTAGATGCCTTCAGCTCTAACACTATGAGCAGGCTTAGGGACCTCGATAACCGTACTCGTCGAACTCGACAAAGAGTTCGCCGTGCAACCTAACCCATGAATCAGCTCGCTGAGTTTCTCGCCGGATCTTCTCAGCGGGTCGCGATTCCGATCCGGTAGTAGATTCATTCGCGAAGCAGCTACTCTTGAGCTGTTAGGTCTCCTTCGGAGGCGCTAGGGTAGCTGTTAGCAAATCCCACCCCTCCTGGCTGAGCCTTTGCTCGCCCACCTGTCCTGGTGAAACTGGAAAAGCCTCCGGGCCACCAGTAACCCTTCAATCACTTATAAAAAAACAAACTTACCGTCATTCATTGTTTTATGAAATTGGTTATGTGATGATCTTAAAATATGAACAGTGTACAAAATGATTTTAACGTGTTAATTATTATAATTTTATGGATTAAGTTGATCTCTGGGCACGCTTTTCTTTAACTATAGTCACGATAAGTTTGAAATGATTCGCTTTGTTCCTAACATAAAAAAAAAAACATATTACTTAAGTCTATTTATCCCAAAAAGTCGGTTTGAAGGGTAGAACAATTTTTCGCAACACAAATGACACTTCGTACCTTGTGTCTTAAGTACGTATGATATCTTCAATAAATGCCAATAAGAGCTGTGAAAACCTTAACTCTGTCGGATATCACGCCATACAAACCTATTTGGGAAAAAAACGAGCGACCTTACAAAAAAAGATACATTTAACGACATTGTTCTCGTATCCATCCAACTTCCGGCGATACCATAGATTATACACTTAATATATGGCGATACAGTGGATACTTACACAAACTAGTTATCCAAAGATCGCAGTTTGAGTGACATTAATATGACATGCGGTCAAATAGACGCGCTCACGGGTACCTGCGACTTCTACTCGAATGGTTATCGTTAAACAAGAATCAATCAAGTAATTGAAATACTGTGTATATTTAAATCATTCTCGAATCCCAAACTTCTTAATAAATAACCAGTGTGCTTAGTGCGAGTTTTTTAACGTTCTCGATAGCGTAAAAGTTAGTTAAATTTTGTATGCAGTTGGAACAGCGCCCCTAACGGCAAACGTACTGTTATGAGTCACAGGATATTTAGCTTTTTTTAAAAAAAAAACTTTATATGATTTTGGACGACCGTCTTGGATGAGGAGATGAAGGAGACTGACTCACTGACGTGAGCCCGATATAGGTGTATTATGAAGAGTGTTGAGGTAGCGGGACAGAGTGCATAGTTAGCAAGAAGGAGTGCAACGGGAAGCTACAACAGTACGCAAACGATCCCATTCCATACAAATATGAGCTAACTTTTACGATATCGAGAACGTTAAAAAATTCGCACTAATATACCTAGTCAGGTCATAAATTCTGTCACATGTTTAATGTAAAATAATTGAAACAAGTTTATTCATTATGTAACCATTCATATACCAAAATGAACTTAACAAAACATAGATTCTTATGACACTAAAGTTTATTCAAAATGACCTCCGTGATTTTGAATATAGGCCTTCAATCTGCGCGGCCAGTCGTCTATCGCAGCACGAACGNATTATGTAACCATTCATATACCAAAATGAACTTAACAAAACATAGATTCTTATGACACTAAAGTTTATTCAAAATGACCTCCGTGATTTTGAATATAGGCCTTCAATCTGCGCGGCCAGTCGTCTATCGCAGCACGAACGAGGTCCATGTCAATATCGGCGGCTGCCTTAATCAAGGATGTCTTGAGTGACTCCAAATTAGGATGAGGCTTTGAGCACACCTTTTCCTCCAAGTGTTGCCATATCTTGTAATCTAACGGATTCAAATCTGGACTGGAGGAGGGCCAGTCTTCGTGCCGGATGAAATCGATTTCACGCGCCGCCAGCCAGTCTTGTGTGCTCTTCGCTCTATGAGCTGGCGCCGAATCTTGTTGGAATACCCAGTGCCTGTTATTGAACATGGTATGAGAAACAGGTTCCACAAGGTTCGTCAGAACTGTATTTTGATACACAATAGCATTCGTTTTTACACCTTTCTCACAAAAATGTACCTCTGTTAAGCCCCAATAAGAAACCCCCAACCATACCATGAGCGAGGATGGAAAATTACCTCGTTGGACACGCGGAATACGGTTGCTCGCTTCTTCACTACTGTGTGCGTACACCTTATCATTTTGTTTGTTGTAGCTCTCTTCTACGGTAAAAATTTTTTCATCCGAAAAAAGAATTTACCGATATTTTTTTCCCGCGTACCGCTTCAACAAAGCGCGGCATCTCTTCAGTCTCAGGTCCATTAGACGAGCATTCAAACGATGTCCTGTTTTTCGTCGATATGCCCGAAGCCCTAAGTCTTCATTTAACACCCTTTTCACCGTGGTTCTGCTTAACCCCATCTGAAGGGCCAACAGTTTCTGCTTACGTTTGGAATTTCTTTGAATTCGCGCCTTCACGGCTTTTATCACTGCTGGAGTCCTAACAGACCGAGGGCGACCACTTCTTGACCTGTCATCTACACTAGAGTCTTCATTGTATCGTTTGATGGTACGATAAACGAATCTTTTGGTTATATTCAAATTTTTCAGTATGTTAAAAAATTGAATTGGCGCGTAACCGTAACGATGCAACGCAATAACTGCAACACGGTCTTCTTTAAGCGTCCACTCCATATTTAAAAATGAGTAAAATTTTAAAAGTATACATTTTTATTTTCATGAACAATTCGAAATTCGAATTCAATAAACTTTTTTGTGGCCAGCATTCTAAAAGAAAAGTTTTTACTGTGTGACAATACTTATGACCTGACTAGTTATATACGATATAAATAAAATGAACTAAACTGAGTTGGAAACAATAATTATTGTAATTAAATGTACTTAACGTTTTAGGCAGTAATGTAAACCTAAATCACTCCGTTGGCTTGGCGTATAACGTGTTACATTACGTAGTATATAATATAATTTTACCAGAATAAAATAACACATTTCTTTGCGGGTAATTTAAAGTGTGAATAAGAGATTCACCGGAAAATTAGTAGTAGCGTTGTCGAAATATTATACCCGGGTACTGTGGTCGCATCCTTGCTTTAACTAGTGTCCGTGCGGGTGGTAATGATTAAGCAACAAAATTGAAACTTCGATGCTCTCATGCTGAGTGGTTATCATTGCGATAATCATGGTCTTCAAAACCACATAGCTTCAAGTAAGCTCGTCTGTTAGTATAAACAGCAAGGTTAAAGCTATAACTTTAATGATGTATCATATCTAACAATCGATCTACATTCAGTGTTTGTAAAAATAGTACTTTGAAAGCCAACGACCTCGGGTACTTAAATGCCAATTAATGTATGCATGTAGATCCGAATTATGCATTGTGTGCGCGTCTGAATGTGAACCTCACTGCATAGAATTTCAAAGTGAAAAAATGAAATTCCGAAACTTGATAATTTGCATAACTACATGTTTATGTTGGTTTAATACAGATAGAAGAGGTTCGGTTAATCTAAAATGCTATCGAAATGGAGAGAACATCACTACATAGTATAAAACAAAGCCGCTTTCTCTGTCCCTATATATCTCTATGTATACTTAAATCTTTAAAACTACGCAACGGATTTTGATGCGGTTTTTTAATAGATAGAGTGATTGAAGAGGAAGGTTTATATGTATAATAACATCCATTAAATAGTGGAGAATTCAATAAAAATTACAGTTTCCGAAGCGAAGCGAGGGCGGGTCGCTAGTTAGTTATATTATGTCGCTGGCCATTTTAAAACATCACTAAACAGTTTGAAAATAAAAAAATATGTGTTACCTACATTAACACGTATTTTGTGTGGGAAAAGGTAAAGGGTTTTGCAATATTATGCCATTATGTTTGTTATCCATGTAGCAATGGAAAGTTTATACCAGCGCCATTATGCGTCAAGTTCAATTAATTGAGTCGCCTCTATATTTTCTCATTAATATGCAGTCCAATTAAAGGTTTTTTTGCGCAAGCAAGAGTATTAGGACAATTTAATCAAAGCGCAGTTAGTAGTGCAGTCTGGTACAAATATGTTAATGATTAATAATTATTTTTTACGGGTAGATACGTCTGTTCTAGAAACATTACAAGTATTATCTTTTAAGATAGCAACTACTCGCTGATCTGGGTTGTGGACAGTTGTAGTATTTGCACTGAAATAACACAGTGGCCAATTTCGATGTTCGGGACCAAAACCCTAAAAACCTGGTGGTAGGACCTCTTGTGAGTCCGCACAGATAGGTACCACCACCCTGCCTATTTCTACCCTGAAGCAGTAATGCGTTTCGATTTGAAGGGTGGCGCAGCCGTTGTAACTATACTGAAATCTTAGAACTCATATCTCAAGGTGGGTGGCGGCATTTACGTTGTAGATATCTATGGGCTCCGGTAATGACTTAACACTAAGTGGGCTGTGAGTTCGTCTATCTATGCAATCCAAACCCATCTATGCAATAAAAAAAAGAAAGAAAAAAAAACAGAAAATGAAAAAAAACACCTTCACTTCGATACCATAACTAATAACTATAACCCTTACGAATAGAAAGCTTTATTTCAACTATATATATTTAATTACTGTGTATACATATATCAACAAACAAAACATTGTACAACGTAATACAAATCGTTTATCAACCTATCGTCAGCATCATTGAACACTTTGCTTCTCAACACGGAACCATCGTTCGACAACAACGCTTTAGACAACAATTTAACACTCTCACTATCCTTCAAAATCTCCATCATTTTATTGACAAGATTAATAACATGTTTCTTATTAACGAACTTTATAGTTTTCCTCGAGAACATTCTGTACAAACTCAAATATTCGGCTACGTCTTGCCTTTCAAGGGCATCGATTTTTTTCAGTAAATCTTGCACTAAGATCAGTATTTCAAATTCTAGCTCCCTGTTTCCTTTAATACCCGCAACTTCATATAACCTAACATTCTTATTCCGCATCGCTTGACTTTTCACCAAGCCATTAACACTCAGACTGTACAACATGTTTTTAATCAAAACAAATATTGCCGTCACTAATACACCATCTTCCTTATTCACGGTCTTCACAACCGAATGCAGCCAGGATATTAGGCCGTGTCCTTCGACTAATATCTCAAACGATTTAGGGACACTCACTATCGAACTTAGAACATTTATAATTTTCACTTTCACTTTTTTCTCACTTAACACGGACGTGTAGAAATCCATGATCATCTTCAGGCACATCGTTTTGAATATGACATTGACATCGGTCATTGTCTTGACGCCGTGCATGATGGTGTCTAAGATCCAGACTCTCCTTTCTACGGACTCGACGTCGCTGTCGTGGAAGAGACTTAAAAAGTCCGGTACCACAGTAAAATCTACAAGCTGTTTCGCGATCAGGAAGTTGTTTATCGGTTTGTAGAGCGGGTCGAGAGGCGCCGTGGAGACCATCAGCCCACGGGCCAGATACAGAGCGTCCACCGCCGGCACTCTCGGGTTCTTCACGCCGTTTAGCTCACCAGAATCTTCGTCGGAGCTGGTGATGGCTGTGGCGAGGCTCTTCCGGAGGGTGTTGATAAAATCGTTGAGAAACAGTTTGTCGTTCCTGTGTCTCCTAGATACATAAAGGTATACAGAACTTTAATAAAAGCCTCGTCTTAGATGCTACAAATTAGAATAAGTGAGTTCAGTTATTGGAGAACAAAATTGCGAAAAATAAAGTAGTACTATAACTATTAGATTACAATAATACAAGATACGTCGAGCCCGTGTCTTAAAATTCAATTCAAGTTTTGTCTGTAGAATCTAGTAATAACTTAACAGTAGGAGGGCGGTGGCTCGTTCACTGTTTAAACAATAAAAGTAAATGGGAGACCTGATTAGGCTAATATTGATAATAATACAGTAAGACTCACGTCTCAGTCTCCAAGAGCAGGTAGAACCGATGGAGCACGTGGTAGGCAGCCGCCCTCGTCAGCGAACAGAGAGAGCTCAGCGCCACTACGGGGACTGACAGCAAACCGGTCCTTAACATCTTGAAACAAGACGCTACCGAACCCGGAGCCAAGAGGTGACTCAGGAGAGGAAATACGAACAGAGGGTCGTATATAGACTCATCGTCGTCCTGATGGGAGGTTGCAACTACGTCTCTTCTCTTCATCGTTTCGACCAGCTCCTCAAATTTACCTTTGATCAACAAAGAATTTACTGCTCCTTCTGTATCTTTAATCTGGACCGATTCCAGAACTGTCTTCTTGAAGAAATCGTCAATAATATTTCTGACAGAACTATTCGCATCGTCTACATCCAGACTCGAGGGCAACTCGTAATGATAATCCATTTTCTGTGTGACAGGAAATTTTTTAATTGTCCTTTCAATAATTTCTTTCTCGAACAAATTCAATACTTGATTTGGTGTCGGATGCGCCCACAGGGAAGCAGATCTGTTTTTCCTCACGGCGTAATAGTTGGCAGCCGATTCCCCCCAAACGTAAGGTTTGTATTCGTTCACAGGGAGACCGTTGGTCTCGAAATAATTCAATATACTAAGAATCAGCCTATCACACGGAGACCTTGTCGCATGGTATGCACTCAAATAAACCGGTATCTGTTGTATTTTCATCACCGATTTCTTCTTTGTTATCAAAACGTACAAGAAATATATCAATCTTGATTTTATCGCCGTGCTGTGATGACTGAGCATCACATTCAAGAACTCGGAATGTGATGTGACCATATCGAATAGTGTTGTTATGTCTTCATGGTCTATCGGATAAAAGAGTTTGACCAAGTTCGTCAATAATAGTATTAATTTGGCGCCTATAGCGTTACTCTCAGTGGCCGTTCTAATTTTGAGGGAATCTTTCAAGACATTCTTACAGAAGTTCTGCCAGGTTGTTGTTTCTGTAATCTTCTTGAATTCTTCTTTATTTTCAACCTCAAAATCATCGATGTGTCTGCTTATTTCACAAATCGTATTTATATTATTTACTAATTGGTTTAGTCCTGCTTCGTCTTTCGCTTCCTTCATAGAAATTATTGTTAAATTTAACATTGAAAGGAAATAATTAATCAATATAGACTTCTTTTTTATTCCTTCAGAAATGCATAGTTTTAAAAATACCGTCTGAAATAAATTATTGTGACTGATCTCTAATATTTCGAATTTGTGGACTTTGTTAAATAATTTTTCGCATTCTTCCTTTTGCATACACTCTAAAATCAGTTTTCTTATGAACATCCAATTCGTCACGTATATTTGTCCAGCCTTGTGGGGCTTCTCCAAAAACTTAACTATGTTAGATTTGTATTCCTCGTATATTGTCTTCAAGAGATCTTTGTTTTCATTTAAAAATAGCTTATGTTCTAAAAGTCCACTTCCTAAAGGCAAAGTTAGTTCTCTTTGACCCAAAACATCTGGTTTAACAATTTCTTCTTTGAATATCTTACAGAATTTAATATTATATTTTAGCATTATAACAGCGAGAGCAGAAGTTGTCTTCCTAAAGTTATTTATTTCAAATATCTTTTTAAATATCTCATCGGGTAAATTCGTAACTTGATTCGGTTTGTTGCTTAAATATTCTATTAATGCCAGTTCAAGATTACTCAAATTCGGTGATAGTTCCTTGTTCGTTAATAAGTCCATATATAAATTCATGCATTTCTTCAAAATGTTTGGTTCGATGTCACTATCTACTATCTTGGAGTACTTTTCAATCAAATATCTAATTAGTTCGAGGGCTAGACTTGGTTCTTTATCATCGCGCACAAAACATTCAACACCAATGTTAAATATTTCGTTAAGTACTCGGATATCGTCTCCTTTACTTAACCCTACAACTTCCAAGACGTCCATTGTATGAGCAGTGACAATATTCTTTCTTTTATTAATTTTCACAAGGGCTTTCACAATTTCATTGTAGTTTTTTTGTTGGTATGACTTGAGTATCTTGTTTTTTTCATTCAAATAACTTATTATATCTCTGTGTTCGTTTATAATTTTTAACATAAATTTCGTTGCCAGTAAGCTTGCTTCACCTTTATTCAGGTCTAATAGCTTATAGATTTTTAAAACTTGTGGACTTTTGAATAGAGTCAAAATTATTGTTCGGCAAATATCGATCATGTGATGTTTTCTTCCAATAGCTATTATGCATTGAAAGTAATCTGATATTTTCTGTTGCTGCTCAGTGGTCAATTGTCCTATATTGGTCAATCGTACTGTGCAATAAATCAAATATTTGGACCAAATTAATAATTCAGAGCTATCAACATTGACAGTCATGTCTATTTTATAATTCACATTGTTTATTTTAAAATCATATTCGTCACATTCTGTTTCTACAAGAAATGTGAAAATATCTTTTAGAGAAACATCATTATTGCAGTCAAATACAGATTCTGAGATGCACTTTAATACATTATCCTGTGAGATTGAATCCGGTAATGGCACTGGTTGCCCAATCCAACTAGCAACGTAATGCCTGACATCCAATTTAGAATCTCCAATCAAAACTTCAGTCATTTCTGGCGAATAATTACTGTGGAGTAGATTTGCGATATAAAGCGATAGAAATTGCTTTAAATTTTTCTTAATATCTTTCTTCAGGTGTATGTATTGGATACACCCAACTATAAATGGCGAAGGAATTTTGCTTTCTAAGAACACACTGTCTTCTGTATTCCGGTTGTGCATCAAATCATTAAACAGTTTTTCTAAGCTACCTGCACTGTTTTCATCGCAGATCTCAAAATGAACAAGTTGATTCCTAACATACTCTGTTAGATCAGTTAGTTTTTCGAGAACATATTCTATGATATCCCCAATTAAAGATGGAGGGTTGACTCTTGCATGGCGAAGAGTGTAAAGTAATATATGAATTTCATCTTCGTCTGCTTCAAATATCGCAGTATTCTTTAAAAACATTTTCAGTGTATCTTTTGCTTCAATCCAAGTATTGCTATCGCTCATAAATACACCAAGCATTATTAAGAACAAGTCTTTAAACATTGGATTTTTCAATGAAATAGCAGAATTATCTAAAGTTAGCCATAGCGATACCACTTTGAACTTTAGTAGTGCAGTATCTTCATGAAGTTCGGTGGAATAATCTAGTATCTTGTTCATGTCTATAGTGCCCTCAATGGTTTCAAAAAATGTTGGATGTATGTCATTATAACATAGAAGTAAATCTATAAGAAATATTAAGGCATCAACATCACTGATCTTGGGCAGCTTATAATCTTGCGTTTTTTCAATATCGTTTTGATCATTTATTACATCATCAATGATTTTTACGATCACCCCAGGCACAGGCAAATGCTTCGGAAAGAAATATTCTAACTTGTTTTTCAAATCAATGACTTGAGATGGACTCCTTAATTCCAAGATTTGTACATAGCGTTTTAAAGTTTGTAACATTTTTACTAAAACTTTCACACAGTATATGGACACAGTGTGGTCTTTTCCTAGATTTATTTGTATAAACTTCAGCAGTGGTACAGGCAGAGTAACAAAACATACAAAATTTGCAACCTGACTATTGTTCAGGTTATTCATTCTGGGGACCATTTCTTCGGGGTTCAGTCTATTTAACAATTTAATCGTGAAATTCAAAGTTCTTTCCCATAATGGCGAATGCTGGGGTTCGAAACTTTGTTCAATAATATTAACAATGGCTCTGTGCAAATCTGGACACCTGGTAACAATATCTAAAATAACATTGCCCTCATCTTCATTCTCCCAAGGTCTTTTTAATGAGAGCAATGCTTTGTACAGATTCTGATTCTTGTTGGCTTCGGCTGTGCCCAGTGATGTATCAATGAAATACAAGCCAAAACGATGTGAAGTGAACAAAGTCAGTATTAGATCTGAAAGCAGACTAATAATTTCACTCCGTACTTCATTTTTAACTGTATTACTTAATTCTGGAGGTCCTTTCCAACTAAAGACTTTGAACATATTATGGAGGACTTGATGGCTGAAAGTCTTTAGTTTCAAACTTTTAGATATAAAGCTATTGTATATTACATTCTTTTTGAGAATATTTAGGAACATTAGCACTGCCTCTGGTTCATCGTGCACTAAGCCAGGTATAACCATACCTAAAAGGCCTTGTTTTTCTAACAATGCCTTAGTTAATAACAAATGTCCATCAACTAGGAATGACGTCACCAAATGTACGAATGAGGTTCTAACATTGTCTTTTTCTTTATAATTAGACTTGTCAACTATGTGCTGTAAATGCTTAGGTGTCAGTGGAGCTTGATTTAATACTTCAATTCCTAAATCTGGATTTAAAGTCACCATTGATGTTAATAGCTTCAGCACTATCTTTCGATGCCGAGGACCAGAATTCTCACTGATCATGATCTCAACTGTTGACATGAAGGTGTTCAGAAAATATCGACAGGCTTCTTCTGTGATGGAGATCATGTGTGGCAATGATGATTGTACTTTGAGAATAATAAGGTGAAATAGATGGAAGACTGGTGTGGCCAATGAGAGGTTCTTTTTGTTATCCTGAGTGATCTGCCGCAGAATCTCGTGGGAATTACCACCAGCCTTAAGGTATCCCAGTAGGTAGTCAACTTCATTATCAGGGTTCAAGCAGACTTGCAAGAACTGAGTTAGAGCTGAAAATCATAATTTATTGATTACAAGTGAAACTTGGTCATGCTCTCTTCTGACTATTGCAAACTGTTTAATATTAATTTCCTGGCAGTACTCTCGCTCCATATATCATAATATGTGATATATATGTATCTTTACTATCAATATCAATAAATAAATATCGATAACTTTGTCAAGTTAAACCACATTTTGGTGAATTATTGTTTAACAAAAAACAATTAAATATTAAAATTAATTAGTTCATCTCTGTAATATATCAGTAATACAATAATACAATAGGGGTAATATAATAATAATAATGATGTAGTTTATTTGTCCTGGCTTTCAGATTGGAACACAAACCTATCCTACTCATATAATAAATTTTTATATATCTATATAAACCTATTCATAATATGACCTAAAAATTTGAGCTTCCCCAATAAATGCCAATTGGAGATCGCAGTATGCTGGCATAATACCTAAGAGAACACTGGACTTCCGGTAAAGCCTTTAGAATCCCTTTGAAGTTTGGAGGTTATTTTTTATATTCAACACATACATACTTATTCTATTCCACCCATTCATATGTCAACATACCCGTACTATGTCCTAGCTTCGCGGTAAGTTCTTTTCTGAAATGTTTAACGTCGAATCCTCCAACTCTATTCCGTTTCGATGGAATCTGTGCGTTTTTGTCTTCATTGTGAATTTGTTCATTTTCGCCCTTATTTACTTCGATTTCCGCGGTAGTTAAGTCGTCATTTTGTTGGGATGTACTTTTATCATTTTCATATTTACGTTTACCCATATTTTATAACTAGTTACATATGTCTTTCATTTATAGATAATTGAAATATAAATTTATTTCAATCACATAGAACACTCAAACTCATGTGCGTTTGTTTTGACAGTTACATTTTTTAATGGCACACGAACAATTTGCAAATGCCTCGTAATACTTACTAACATAGATTATAAACTTAATTACATTTCTAGGTTTTTAAAAATCTGTAACTTAAATGATGCTAAGTCTTAAATTATTCTTAGTATATTATAACACGCAACATCGTGGTTGATATAAAATAGGGTTCGCTTTAGATTTTCCACTAGACCGTCGAGAAAACTTCAATCGGAAAATAAACAAGCGATGGAAAATTGTGTCGAATATAATCTATGATAAATGACTAAGATGACAGATTTTTCTTAAGAAAGAAAAACCTTCAAAAATTATCACTGTGAAACATTCATGCTAGAGCATTGTTATGCCACAGGCTGTTTTGTTATCAAGCATTAGTTTGATAATTAAACTTCCAAGTAAATATTCGTCTATGTTTTCCATTAAGGCTCCGTTTAGTTATTCATTTTGTGTAGGCTGATTGAATATTATTAATTTTCCGAACTAAATTGGTATTACCGGATCCCAAAGGCAACCTATCTCGAAACATCGTTTGGGTCGTTTGGAACCCCGAGTCTGCGGAGGGACTTCAGTTCCTTTTATATTTTGTACTTTATGCTCCACGGGGAGTGCCCTGAGGAATTGTTTGAGATGACACCATCATCTCGTACCATCGCACCGTCCACCACTGGAGCAGAGTTCAACAACTGCGTTCATCTACAGTGCGTTTCCAGAGATCTTTTTTGTCACGTACCATCCGGGAATGAACTCCCCTTCACTGTGTTTCCCGAGCGCTATGACTTGTCCTTCTTCAAACAAGGCTTGTGGAGAGTATTAAAAGGTAGGCCAGAGGCTTGGTGGGCCGTGGGTCAGGTGGGCCGTATGCTTCGTGTGACAACACGGGCAACAACAAAAAAAAAAAAACTAGTCAAAGTCTCAATTGTTTCCTTTACAGACTGTTCCCGACAGCGCCACTGCGTCAGGTGAAAGAGTTCAGACGGATTCGTTCAGTGGGATGTTGCACTAAGCGCACTGATGTTGAGATGTTTTAGGGCCTTACCCTAAAAACAACGGTGCGCTTAGTGCGAGTTTTTTAACGTTCTCGATAGCGTAAAAGTTAGCTTATATTTGTATGGAACGGGATCGTTTGCCTACGTTTGCCGCTAGGGGCGCTGTTTCAACTGCATACAAAATTGGGTTAACTTTTACGTTATCGAGAACGTTATAAAACTCGCACTAAGCACACTGTAGTCCGTTAATATTCTCAGCCGCCCCCTAGGCGGAAACCTGAGAATGAGGTTCGGTCCTCGCCCAAAAAAAAAAGGTACTACACTTACTAACTAAACACAACGTACTTTATAAACGTTAGTGAAAGCCGACAAAAGAGAAAGAACACGACAGAAATATCGCATTCGATAATTCTATTTCGTATGTTTACATCGGATTTGCGCGCCATTACTAATTTTTTTACGAACAAACGCTAGATGCTGTTGTCACTGGGTCGTGTTGGCGATCCGGTAGTAGATGCTGCGAAGAACTACTCTTATTAGGGCCAGTGTTCGCAACACTCCGGTTTGAGCCCCGTGAGCTCACCTACATGTTAGGGCAAAGCTGAAATAGCCTCTCAAGGCTATCAGCATAGTTAGGAAAAAAAGAGACCTCACCTTATTAAAATAGGTTAAGGTAGGTGGACGATCTCACAGCGCACCTCATGTTAAGTGTTTACTGGAACCCATAGACATCCACGACGTAAATGCGCCACCTACCTTGAGATATAAGTTCTAAGGTCTCAAGTATAGTTACAACGGTTGCCCCACCCTTCAAGCCGAAACGCATTACTGCTTCACGGCAGAAATAGGCGGGGTGGTGGTACCTACCCGTGCGGACTCACAAGAGGTCCTACCACCAGTAATTACGCAAATTATAATTTTGCGGGTTTCATTTTTATTACACGATGTTATTCCTTCACCGTGGAAGTCAATCATGAACATTTGTTGAGTACGTATTCCATTAGAAAAATTGGTACCCGCCTGCGGGGTTCGAACACCGGTGCATCGCTCAACACGAATGCACCGGACGTCTTATCCCTTAGGCCACGATGACCATATTAATATGTTTTATTAAGGTAATGAATTTCATTCCCAACTTCTGGAACAATTGCACGCCCTGTATGACGAAATTAAACAATTTCATTATTTAAAGGTAAACCAACAGATTAACATATTACAATAACAATAGAGCTTATGGGTGTGTGTAATAATTAGTGAGATATTTCTCTTTCAAATTAATCATTCCTCCCACTACTAAAACAGTTATTACCATTTTTTTATTGGAACGAAGTTCTTTACGACAGGCTTGGAGGGGATAGGGATTTTGCTGCGCGACCGAACTGAAAAAAATGTGATAGTAAAACCGTAAGAAAAAATCCGTGGAAAAAAGTGCGTGGAATAAAACCGTTAAATGAGACGTGCGCAGGCGCGACAGTCGTATACACAAGCGAGTAGTGTATAATACCTTTCTCTTTCTCCCTCTTTCTTTTCGTTCTCTCATCCCTTCTCTCTCTATTTTGTAATTATTTCTATTTCTATGTAATTTTATGTTGTCAAACAAAAATAAAGAGACATATTTTGTTATTTTAATTGATAATTTTTTGAATTACGATTTAATTTTTATTTTACGTAATTTATTATTTCCTAAAATACTGAATTTCCTAAATACTTTCCTGTATTTAAATAAAAACTAATCAGCAAAATTTAAGAGAAAAATCAAGAAAACCAACATAAAATTGAGCACGATATATTTTTTTGCTAATTGTGTCGATTCTACATTAGCCGAAGGAACTTCGTTCCTACCTGGTGTCCCACGACACCACATAATTAGTTTTCACTTTTAATCACACGTCTATTTCCGTACAACGAATAGAAATACCTCTATTTTCTATCCTACCTATGCTGATGATAGCCTTGAGAGGCTATTTCAGCTTCGCCCTAACATGTAGGTGAGCTCACGGGGCTAAAACCGGAGTGTTGCTAGCACTGACCCTAGCAAGAGCAGTACTTCGCAGAATCTACCATCGGATCGGCAACGCGACCCTCTGAGAAGATCCGGCGATAAATTCAGTGGGTTGTATCTGTGGGTTAATTCGCTCGTCGCAGCGACGGGTTCGACGAGGACGGTGACCGGTGCTTGTGGTACCTAAAAGCACCGTTAATGGATCGGGAGGATCCGTAATGACGTGTTTTGGGCGACGTCGACTATTTACCATTCGGTCTACAGGATCGGGTATAAATACCTCTATTAAACATACTGTAACTTACCTTTTTAAGTTTTTTTCCTACAAAATTAACAAATGCGTCTTAAATTTTTTGCAGTAGAGAAGTGGTATATAAATGGAACACTATTAGAACTGTGTAGTTTTACATTAAAATGTCGCGTTTAATTTGCGTCTTAATATTTTTACCGATGTTTTCTTTACAGATTCCGTGCTCACGAACGACTCTTGCACGTGAGATTGGAACCGTAAAGTGTTGATGTGTCTACGAGACACGAGAAGCCGAAGAAAGGAAACACTTTTTTACTGGTGGTAGTACCACTTGTGAGTCCGCGCGGGTAGGTACCACCGCTCTGCCTATTTCTGCCGTGAAGCAGTAATGCGTTTCGGTTTGAAGGGTGGGGCAGCCGTTGTAACTATACTGAGACTTTAGAACTTGTATCTCAAGGTGGGTGGCGCATTTACATTGTAGATGTCTATGGGCTCCAGTAACCACTTAACACCAGGTCGGCTGTGAGCCCGTCCACCTATCTAAGCAATAAAAAAAAAAAACACTACAAATTAATTCTTCACGATCATTTATTACTAAAAACTAAGGAATAAAAAAAAGTTAACAATGTTAACAATTAGCAATGATCAAACCATTGACGTAAGTTTAAAATCACAATGACACCTAACGTTTGACGTTTATGACACGATACGTTCACAAGTCATTACCATAGATAATACACATAATGTCATTTTCCTCCACCGTCACGAGATAGCCAAATGTGTGTCTTAAACGATAATTTTATTAACAAGCCGCCTTTTTTGAAAGATCTGACGATTAATTAGTACACAAATAAATAAAACATTGGATAGGATATCTATAGAGTGTATAATGAGGATGGTTGAGGTCAATCGTCAAGTTACCAGGGGCCATAAACAAAATTACAAGGAAGTACCAAACGTTGCTCTCGTATCAACTAGAGCACTGTCTGGATTATGGAGGGTAGAAGAAAGGAGCACCATCTCACTGTATTAAGACGCCACAGTTGCAAGTAGAAAGATTTTAAACACAACGTCATAAACTCTGTTTAAAATTGATATATTCAATTTCCTACACTAGCGCTATTTCGGTGAATCTTCTATCAATAACTCGCTGTTAACAGGTGGAAACTATTTCAACTTGTTCCCCATACAAGAAGGTACTCTTTACCTCTGCCCTCCATAGTCTGGATTGGCTTAAAGGTCTCGTTACCATGCTATAAAATCTTCAAAAAAAAAGAGCAGCTTCCAAGCTTAACTTATTTATCCAACTAGTTGTGGCCCACATATCTTTGGTCGAAACGTACGGTTAGGTAGGTTGTGGTGAGCCCGCACGAGCGAGCAACTACTTTCTGATAATCGGTGATCACATAACACTCGGTGGGCTGTGAGCTCGTCCACACATTTAATAAACATTTTAACACAAAACTAAAAATACCAAGTATCTATTTGCTAATAATATAAATTGACACATTTACCAAAATTATCCTAAATTAATTCTCAAAATCAGTCTTGTCACTTCCGTTCTTGTCAAGAATCAACTTTTGTAGATATTACAAAAATACATTTTGATTAAAAACTAAGTAATTCGACGGAATAAAAACTGAATTCTCCAACTATCAATGTTCAACGAAATGAGTTAACTACAACGTTTGATGATTCCAAGCGGATAAAATTTAAAAATCCAAAAGCAACTTATAATAGCAGTGTCAGGCACGCGGACAAACAAACAGACACAATGTTTAGTCACGTTCCCTGCTGATGTTCTCAAAGTTCGGTTCGATGGCACGTATCTTGTCTAGCAGCACTTCAGCCAGGCACTTATCCGAATCGGTGTCTGGAAAAACACAAAATTTACATACGTCTAGATCGCTTCCAGAGCCTATTAATATAGGGCAGAGATGCCCCCGGTCCCCTGCGTGTGCAGTCGGGCTCACAATACGCATTAACACAACTTAGCGCTGCAACACAGGACCTCCACGAGAATAGATCTTGTCCCACCTCCCCCCAGTCAGATCCCCAACGTACTGTTACACCAGTGAGAGTAACGCTATCTATCGCCGAATCTAGAATGCTCGATAATTACAGCGCCATCTATTGTCAGACAGCGGAAACACACATCGAAGGTACTCAACTTGTGAGGAATGTTCTCGATAAACCTAGGGATGTCGTATCGACTTTAAAAGCGTTACAGAAATGGTACGTAGTGAGTCAGTAATCGAAACTACTCGAAGCGAAACAGCGAACGGATCACCTGAATTATTATGTTCTTATATTACGTGCCTTAGCCTCAGTCCCTTGTCAATTAGGACTAGCCACTATATAAGTAAAATATTTTTAAAATGTGCCTTGTTAATAATGTATTTAAAGTTAAAATAATTGTTGTTAATAAAGTAAATAAAGTTTTTACTGGTGGTAGGACCTCTTGTGAGTCCGCACGGGTAGGTACCACCACCCTGCCTATTTCTGCCGTTAAGCAGTAATGCGTTTCGGTTTGGAGGGCAGCCGTTGTAACTATACTGAGACCTTAGAACTTATATGTCAAGGTGGGTGGCGCATTTACGTTGTAGATGTCCATGGGCTCCAGTAACCACTTAACACCAGGTGGGCTGTGAGCTCGTCCACCCATCTAAGCAATAAAAAATTTAAAAATCTGAAGCGAATTGGGAATTTTAAAGTGTTTGTTAAGTGTTCTAAGCGTTAATAGTTTTAATTTGTACCTTGGTGCAACTTTTTATTTATCCCGAACCCCAGCGCATAGCAGTACAATAAACAGGGGGGTTCAGTGGTTTCCAACGACTACACCGTCCATTAAAACAAAAAAGGAACCGGAACGACTCACCGAAGTAAACCAATTCGCATTTACCGCGACAGTCCTCGCTTTTGTCTATAACGTTAGTCAGCGTGCGCGTGAAGTCGTCTATGACCTCCTTTTTGTCTATGTTGTCTATTTCTGTAAACACAATAATTAATCTCGATTAAAACTTTAAAAATAAAACACTGTATTTGTGATTGTAAATAAATATTCATTTATTTATATTTATTTAATTAACTAACTAACTAATTTATTTATTTATTTATTTATACGTTCAAACCGCTCTGAGACGGTAAGCGACGGGGTTGCCTGGGTAACAGCTCACCTGAATAGAGTTGCCGGTTTTTCACGACGTTGTACAGAGTGTGTATGGGCGTGGCGCATTCCACGGCCAGGTATACCGGCGGTCCGTCCGGCCTCCGTATCATGTACGCAGAGTTCTTGTACTCCCTATTCTTGACGCCGGCCACGTCCTTCGTGATCCTTGGTAGGCTCTGAAAAAAACACACATTCAATATGGGTATAGATAAAAAAAATAGTTGTCATAAATGTGATCGATTTTCGAGGTGACGTAAACAGTGGCATCAAGAAAATGAAGCCGTTGCCTCAAAATTGTATATAATCTGTGACATAGTCATACTCCATAATACTCCATATTGTTTATGAGACTTTTTGGCGGGAACGCGAGAGTGAAGTTGTGTGATTTGGTTTGTTTTGTCTATTTAGTGTTTCTTCAGTTTTAAATGTGTAATAACGTTGGTTTATTAACTGTTTAATATCTGTGAAAGGGCACAAATGTGGGAAAATGAAACAAAGCCGCTGGATGTAACTTCTCGGGATCCTACTAAAAGTCCATTGAAAAAGTCTCAGTAGATGACCACCATTTTTCTGAGATTATATTTCATCCCATATCATCTCATTTCGTCTCATATAATTTCATCTTAGTTGATTAATGTCTCAAATTAATTATCTTTATTTCATGTCACTCCATGTTACCACTTTTCACAAAAATAAGAATATAAATTAAAATAAGACTAGATCTAAAGGTCTTAGTTACCAGGCCGTAAAATCCCTAAAAAAATTTGTTTATAATATTATTTCAATTATTTCTATAAACTAAGTAAAATTTATTATTATCTAAAAACATGTCAGATTGATTTACCTCACGTTATTGGATGAGTGTTCAAGAAGTCATGATTACCTTCATTCTTGGAGTTTTAGTTACGAGTTTTAAATTTGTCAATGAAATCGTGCTAATACAACTGATTTTTTTTAAGGGATTTTATGACCTGGTAACTGAGACCTTTAAGTCATGTCTTATTTTAATTTATATTCATATTTTTATGAAAAATGATATTATGGAGTGGAATGAAATGAATTTGAGACATTAATCAACTGGGATGAAATTAAATGAAATGAAATTGGATGAAATATAATCTCAGTAAAATGGTGGTCATAAAATTTACTAAGATTTTTTCAGTGGACTTTTTGGAGGATCCCGAGATGTTACGTCCAGCGGCTTTGTTTAATTTTCCCACATTTGTGCACTTTCTCAGATATTAAACAGTTAATAAACCATCATTATTACATATATCATTATTTCGGTAGGCAGCGGCTTGGCTCTGCCCCTGGCATTGCTGAAGTCCATGGGCGACGGTAACCACTCACCATCAGGTGGGCCGTATGCCCGTCTGCCTACAAAGGCAATAAAAAAAAAAAAAAAAACATTTAAACCCGAAGAAATACTAAATAGACAAAATAAAACAAATCACACAACTTCACTCCTCGCGTTCCCGCCAAAAAGTACTAATACAACTGACATTTGAGTCGTGCACAGAGTATATAAAAATATATATTGTAATCAGTTGTTCCTCCTATTACAAAAAAAAAATCCTATTCCTCAAAATAGTTTTAGAACCAAAGAAATTTGAAAAAAGAAAAGCAAGGTCAATGCGCCTTCTTTAAGTACTTAAGAATTGTGTGCTTACTGTGTTAAATTCGTATGGAGTTGGAAAGTTTGCTGCTAGGGGCGCTGTTCCAACTCCATACAAATTTGAGTTAACTTTTACGCTATCGAGAACGTTAAGAAACTCGCAGTAAGCACACGGCACAGCTCCGATATCACGTGGTTCGTTTAATTACTGTTTTGTAAGATCATTAACATTTTGTACTTATCGAATAAATTATTTAGTAATATTGTGCCCGCTTTAAGGTAACATTTTTTTTTTGTAGTAACTTTACTGAGACCTTAAATCTTATATCTCAAGGTGGGTGGCGCATTTACGTTGTAAATGTCCATGTGCTCCAGTAACCACTTATCACCGGGTGGACTGTGAGCTCGTCCACCCATCTAAGCAACAAAAAAAAAGCCTGGTACATCATGCTTACGAAGCCGAAGAGTTTTAATTACCCCGTTTGGAGCTGGGGCTTCGCTTGGCAAAAGGCTAGCTAGTCCCCGGGGGATACAAACAGTCAATCACCTCGCAAGCATCAAGGGAGGGCAGGTCCGGCCTGTTCTCGCGATTGAAGAATTTGAGGTCCGGCGGGCAGAACAGGGACTTCGTTATCACAACGAACAACCTCCTGACCGGAAACACGATGCTGTGGTAGTTCTCGTAATTGCTTATGTTCTCCTGGTAATGGGAACGACACGTGTATTAAGTTTGCAAAAAATTGACACACAGAAACGTTATCTAGGGTTTTTTTTATTGCTTATATGAGTGGACTAGCTCACAGCCCACCTGGTGTTAAGTGGTTACTGGAGCCCATAGACATCCACAACGTAAATGCGTCACCCACCTTGAGATATAAGTTCTAAGGTCTCAAGTATAGTTACAACGGCTGCCCCACCCTTCAAACCGAAACGCATTACTGCTTCACGCAGCAATAAGCGGGGTGGTGGTACCCGCCCGCGCGGATTCACAAGATGTCCTACCACCAGTATGAAAATTGAATTAAAAAAGAAACATTAAAATGCAAACAGAATAAAAACCGACCGGATTTTTATACTGTTATCAGACCAGGTTATTGTGGCCCATAGACAACGCTAATGCTCACTCTGCGTCACAAAATTATAGTCCTAATTACAACGGCTCACGGATGATTGTGGAGCGCCCAAAAACGAAAGATAAATAGAACACTTAACTATAGGCTATAGTAACTTAACTATAGTACTTAACGGTAGGCAGCGGCTTGGCTCTGCCCCTGGCATTGCTGATGTCCATGGGCGACGGTAACCACTCACCATCAGGTGGGGCGTATGCTCATCTCCCTACAAGGGCAATAAAAAAATAAAAAAAGAACAGATGTCATTATTAGCTTCATGAGGATTCGCGCTGCGTGGTGGACCCTTTCAGACACAAGCATTGATGATCTTCTATGTATATATTATTATATCCTACGACGGCTTTTAAAATTCGGTAACCTGTCAACCTATTAACACAGTTATTGACTGTCCGTTGCGTCTATTTTTGCTGGCAAGCTGGTGCAACCTAAAAAATCTATACTTAATATTATAAAGAGGAAAGATTTGTTTGTTTGTTTGTTTCGAATAGGCTCCGAAACTACTGGACCGATTTGAAAAATTCTTTTTCCATTAGAAGCCGACATTGTCCCTGATGAACATAGGCTACTTTTTTTTATTTATTTTTTATTTTATTTTTTTGGTTTCATGTGTGTTTTAATGTTTCCGAAGCGAAGCGAGGGCGGGTCGCTAGTATTTCATAATCACAAACCACAAATATCGAACTACCGTACAAAATGTATATTTACCTGAAAACCTACGAATCTATAGCCGTCCGAGGGTATAACGTGGTTCAAGTATCCTTCGAAGTAGCTGCAGGCCATCCCCACTCCATAAGTGACAGTTGACGGCTTCCGGTTCTGTTCAAACATTAAATGATAAAGATATCAAACATTGAACTTAAAGAGTAATTGAAGACATGAATGGATGAAGGGGATATGATATATTTGGGAGTCTTAACGACGAAAGGAAAGATCTTCCACCGAGCGGGTGAATTTTGCTCGGTAGACCGACGGTCCAAATGTTGTTGTTCGGAACTTGTATATATGCGCTTTATCTTGAAAATGTCGTAAGCGAGATTCAGGCATCTGTCAATTATCTTGCGTTGTATGATGGCTACCCGCCACATTGTTATCACATGCAACACAGAGCGATCGATGTTTTGTTTTCTGAATTTCATTATGTATGTATAAAAAAATGCATGAAAGGAGAAAAATCCATGAATAAATTTTAATAATCTAACTTAAAACTCTTGCTTAAATTATTTGATTTATTATTGACAGCATTATTATTTAAAGATATGTCTTAATTTAATGTGTGGTGGTAGCCATCATAGAACACGAGAAGTTTAAGCTATGCCGTGCCGGCAGATGAGCATACGGCCCACCTGATGGTGAGTGGTTACCGTCGCCCATGGATTTCAGCAATGTCAGGGGCAGAACCAAGCCCCTGCCTACCGTGCGTTCAATTAAAAAGATCAAACTGTTGATGTTAATACCAAATAAAACGCACCTTTAACTACAAAAATTAATGTCGCGTCTAACTGTCGCTTACGCTAAAAGGAGTGAAAAGGAACTGCTCGACAAGTTGTTTGACAGTAGCCTGAGACTCGACATTTTCAAGGTAAGCTTGCTGGTTTATGCGTACAAAAATACCAAAAAAAAACCAACATCGGTCAAGGAGCACTACTGCCACCGCACCGACACTTCTCTCGCAACCTTACACATAACACCTGTGTACCTGTATATCACCTGTATATCTATATCTATATCTATACTAATATTATAAAGAGGAAAGATTTGTTTGTTTGTTTGTTTCGAATAGGCTCCGAAACTACTGGACCGATTTGAAAAATTCTTTTTCCATTAGAAGCCGACATTGTCCCTGATGAACATAGGCTACTTTTTTTTATTTATTTTTTATTTTATTTTTTTGGTTTCATGTGTGTTTTAATGTTTCCGAAGCGAAGCGAGGGCGGGTCGCTAGTATTTCATAATCACAAACCACAAATATCGAACTACCGTACAAAATGTATATTTACCTGAAAACCTACGAATCTATAGCCGTCCGAGGGTATAACGTGGTTCAAGTATCCTTCGAAGTAGCTGCAGGCCATCCCCACTCCATAAGTGACAGTTGACGGCTTCCGGTTCTGTTCAAACATTAAATGATAAAGATATCAAACATTGAACTTAAAGAGTAATTGAAGACATGAATGGATGAAGGGGATATGATATATTTGGGAGTCTTAACGACGAAAGGAAAGATCTTCCACCGAGCGGGTGAATTTTGCTCGGTAGACCGACGGTCCAAATGTTGTTGTTCGGAACTTGTATATATGCGCTTTATCTTGAAAATGTCGTAAGCGAGATTCAGGCATCTGTCAATTATCTTGCGTTGTATGATGGCTACCCGCCACATCACTCCCCTCCGAGACCGGAGGTCGTGTCATTTTTAGTTATCGTTGTCCGTGCTGAGATTAGCTTGCAAGGGCCAGTGCTGCTCGAAGCCTGCGGTGAGTCGAGGCTGAGCTTGAATGCTGCGTGCGTGTCGCCAGTGCTGCTCGAAGTTTGCAGTGAGTCGAAACTGAGCTGAATGCTGCGTGATTGTCGCCAGTGCTGCTCGAAGTCTGCGGTGAGTCGAGACTGAGCTTGAATGTTGCGTGCGTGTCGTGCGTAGTCCATGTGATGCAGAGCTGCCACGCCGGAGATGTGTGACCCCAAGCGTTGATGATCCGGTCGTGGGCTGCGATGAACTGTAGCGGCGTGATGAGGCAGTGAAATTGCGTGCCGTAGGACCAGGAAGCGCGGTGAGTCGGCTGCGATGGTCCTGTTGTGGCTGCGATGCTGGCTTGCTGTGGGACGACTGTCAATGACGTGCTTTTATCTGCGTGAATGCGGGGATTGTGGTAGCCGGAGTTCTTGATGCGCTGAAGATGAATCAGAAGGTTGCGTGTACACATCACGTCGCAGGTCACCGGTTTGGGAGTCTTAACGACGAAAGGAAAGATCTTCCACCGAGCGGGTGAATTTTGCTCGGTAGACCGACGGTCCAAATGTTGTTGTTCGGAACTTGTATATATGCGCTTTATCTTGAAAATGTCGTAAGCGAGATTCAGGCATCTGTCAATTATCTTGCGTTGTATGATGGCTACCCGCCACAATATAATTTGTTAATTTTGAGAAAACGGGCAACGAGCTTTGGTTACTTGTACTTTTCTTCGTACATACATCCCCCTTTCCCCTTCATCACGTGCAATTTCCAAAAATAGCCTTTAAACCTGGAGTTTTAAGGTCTAGTATGATTTAGAGGCACATAACACCTTCATTCGATGTAGAAACTCAAAAATCTTAAAAATATTTAACCCCTTCATCCACTCAAGTCTTCAATCATATCAAAGTTAAACTTAAAAAAGTATTTATGTCAAAAACTGGTCCTTCGATTTTATTTATTTTCACACTAGCAACGTTATAAATATTCCTCCTGTAAACAAATTTTACTGATCGATTCTTCGTAGAGTTTGTTAGGAATACTTAGTATTATTACCTCCTTGGTTATGAAACTCCTTGTATATTTTAAAAAGATATAGTTAAAATATGTTAAGTCAAAAAAATAGTCTTTTTCGTATGTATGATAAAAAGAAATGTGTTTTTTGTTTCGTCATTAAAAATCTTTTTATTTTTATTTTCGTAACTTTAACAAAATCACGATGGCTCAATAGACCAAATCCTCATTTCTCTACTTCCATTAAACAGACAGTAAAAAAAAAATACCCGCTCACATTTTCGTCGCGGTGCAACAGGAGATAGGCTACGAACAGCGACACGAAATCCTCCCCGAATAATTTCAATTTCGAATAGTACAGGACCAGTGAGGAAACGACGAACAAAACGATCGTGTTCCGTTGTTTCTCGACGAGTCTAGAAAAATCTAGAACCGCATTGTTGTGCAGCGCGTCGTACGCCATTACGGCGGCGGGCCTCGACACGCGAACCAATATGAAGTAAACGATGTAGCGAGCTGGAATACCAATTTGTTCGTTTTGGTTATTGTATTATATTATTATTTTGTATTGATGATCACTTTGTTGGTGCAACTTAATAAATAAATAAATAAATATTTACTAACAATCACGCCACGTTAACTGGTCCCCCGTGATAAGTTCGAAAAGAACTTGTGTTACAGGTACCAGATAACGGAAATAAATGTAAGATTTTTATTATACACATACATATATTTAATATACATCCATAACCCTGGAAAAGCCATTTATATTTATCATACAAATATCTTCCCTTGGCGGGATTCGAACCCGCAACCCCCTTGTGTAGTGACCATATCACTTACTACTACACCAGACGGCCGTTAAATAAATAAATAAATAAATATTTCCGCCCTAGCAGCTTTCATTACTGAACCATTACTGTATTCATTACGACACATTAAATTAATATCGTTGTTTTTTTTTGTTTTTTTTATTGCTTAGATGGGTGGAGCTCACAGCCAACCTGGTGTTAAGTAGTTACTGGAGCCCATAGACAACTACAACGTAAATGCGCCACCCACCTTGAGATATAAGTTGTAAGGTCTCAGTATAGCTACAACGGCTGCCCCACCCTTCAAACTGAAACGCATTACTGCTTCACGGCAGAAATAGGCGGGGTGGTGGTACCTACCCTTGTGGACTCAAAAGAGGTAATAAATGTAATATAAATTACTTTTCGAGTCATGTAAAATACACTAAAGTATTTATTCTAAATATTAAGCTATACATCTCATGAATTATTTCGCAGTAATTCCTTTTCGTTTGGATAAAAGAAGTTGCAGTGTCCTGTATCAAAATCAAGATAGTGCTTTTTGTAGTATTCACGCAATATTAACGCTGTAATGGAGCTTTCGTGTGAAAACGCTGATGTATCGCCGACAAAGTACGTTGCTAGGGTCACTCCAAGCGCTTTGATAATGTTAAAAAGTTCTCACCAATATTAGCCAGCCAATCCTGATTCATGTCTATATTCTGTGAGCCTGCGAGACAAACATAACAGACATTAAAAACAAAAAAATACGTCGCCTTCGAGCATTAGCCGTCATTAGCGCCTTCTTGACTCTGCAAGTAAATTAACGGAATGCCTTGGACGGAATTATTTGTCCTAATTAGTGGACTTTGTGGAGAGTACTTAAGGGTAGGGCAACGGCTTGGCTCTGCCCCTGGCATTGCTGAAGTCCATGGGCGACGGTAACCACTCAACATCAGGTGGGCCGTATGCTCGTCTGCCTAAAAGGGCAATAAAAAAAATTCAGCGCGAAATCTAATCACCAAATACCTTACTTTTAGTATATCGAATAGTCTGCTAACAAAACTCGAATATTCTAGAAAAGAAAGAATATACAGTGCAAAAAGAATATTGAATCATCAGATTTTGCGTTGTAAGTACGGTAGTTAGTTAAGCCGAAACTTTAATCAACCATTAGCCAATAAAAAGCAAATAAAATAAATTATTAATAAGTAATGTTTCTTTGAGATTTTCTTTTACTGACTCTACGTGCTTGTTGAACTCATTGTACCCTCGCCGAGAGCATCAGGGACAAATTGATTCAATTCGCCCGCCAGCGACAACGGAGATTTCTAATGCATCACGTTGTCACGATTTTGTGTCTTGCAAAAAAAAACGTTTGATATCCAAACTCTGCAGGAAATTGTTTTCTCGTACGCATATTGTATTATTGACAATATACGGTACTCATAAAATCAGAACGATATCCTAACTCAAGACGAACATGGCCTAAAGTGTTCTAAAGTGTAACCATACTAGGTCCTTAGTACTTACATATTTTTTTTATTGCTTAGATGGGTGGACGAGCTCACAGCCCACCTGGTGTTAAGTGGTCACTGGAGCCCATGGACATCTATAACGTAAATGCGCCACCCACCTTGAGATATAAGTTCTAACGACTCAGTATAGTTACAACGGCTGCCCCACCCTTCAAACCGAAACGCATCACGGCAGAAATAGGCAGGGTGGTGGTACCTACCCGTGCGAACTCACAAGAGGTCCTACTACCATTAAACAAGGTGGGTGGCGCATTTACGTTATAGATGTCCATGGGCTCTAGTGACCACTTAACACCAGGTGGGCTGTGAGCTCGCCACCCGTCTAAATAATAAAAAATAATGACTTATATTCACAATATAAAAAATGAACAAGATTAATCAAAATTCACTGAGAAGATCCGTGTGTTGCTTCCTTTCGTTTGCCATTATACCAACGTCATTAAAATTTGAGTTATCTTTTATATACGCGATTGAGATATTAAAAACATAGATAATACATTTAATATTTGAGATTTGATAAAAAAAAACTCGCATTAAGCACACCGATCTCTTGGCTTTTTTTTGCTCTTTGTCCTGTTTTTTGATACAAAAATAATGGTCACCGTGCTGGTACGTGACTTAAAATACTATAAGCAGAGTGTTGACCCTGTAAAGACGGTTATCGCTTCGTGACTTCACAATGCGCTCCCTTCATCAATGGGTGTAGGCATGTTGGCTGCACTTACACAGCTAGTTAAGAGATTACACAATGTATTCATTATACTTGAATATGTATTAATTTTAATTGAATGCTTCTAGCTTATACTTTAATCCAGTTTCCCAGAACCACATTTTGTTTGATTAATAGTTATTTGTAGTTCTAATTATATTGGTTATTCTATATATGCTATATTTTAATTATATGCTTTGTTAACACATATAACCACTATTTTCTAATATATAAAGTTCTCGTGTCACGGGGTGCGTGATTGAACTCCTCCGAAGCGGCTCGACCGATTTTCGTGAATCTTAGCGTGCATATCGGTCAGGGTTGAGAATCAAACAACATCTATTTTTCATCCCCCTAAATGTTAAGGGTGATCCACCCCAAAATTTTTATTTTTATTCTTTAGACAAATTTTTATTTTTTATTTTTTTTATGAATGATATTATTGATGAATGATATATGTGTGCAGGACGAAATAGGATTTTATCCTTCTAGGATTATAGGAATAGAATTAATATAGTTAATAAGTAATTACGTAGCAAAATGTATAATCTTAAATTATTTAATATGCAATATGTTAGTGTATCAGATCAGAGAATGTGAATAGACCAATAAGAACAATTCGTGGAGCGCTTTCACTACGGTAACATACAGATCAAGGGACCTCCAAAAGTGACGCGTCGATAGCGCGTCGCGAGATGGGGTACAGAAATAAATATAAAAGGATGGCCATTTATAGGCAAAAAGAGTTCCCAGCGAATCTCCGACAAAGAACCATCAGCAAGATAGAAACAGTTCTCAGTGGATCTTCGACAGAAACAGTTCTCAGCAGATCATCAAGACAGAAACAGTTCTCAGAAGCTCTCCGACACAGAAACATCAGCAAGACAGAAACAGTTACCAGCAGTTCTCCAATAGTACAGTTATCAGAAAACCACCAGTGAATCAGCTACCAGTGAACCAGACAGTTACCTGTGAAACCTCGCTACAGAAGCCGATACCCATCGAAAGAAACAGCCGTCTTCTACCAGCGCACAAACAGACAGCAGAAAACATTATTACACGACTCGGAAACAGCCATACAGACCGGGTCGTGTACAATATGAATATATATTTTGTATATACAAAAATACATACAACCCTAAATTTTCACTTCTCTACGATTAACCCTTATTTTTTATTTGCTAATTAAAAACTTTAAAATTTTTTGCGAGAATTTTGTTTTTATTTTGTCATGACTTAGAATAAAAATTTCATAGTACTCTGAAATTTTCACCCCTCTACGATCAACCCCTGTTTTTTATTAGTTAATTATAAACTTGAATTTTTTTGGCAAGTTTTTTTTTTGTCATGATTTAAAATAAAAAAAATTGTATTACTCTCAATTTTCACTCTTATACGATCAACCCCTATTTTTCCAACCCGATTTTTTTTTGTTCTATACACATATCCGCAATAAGGTTGCAAGATGGCAATCAAATATTATTGTTAGTTACCATACTCCTCTGAAACGGTTTAACCGATTTTTATGAAATTTTATATGCATGTTCAGTAGGTCTGAGAATCGGCTACTATCTATTTTTCATACCCCTAAGTGATAAGGGCTATCCACTCCTAACATTATTATTTTAATTTTTTTATTTTTTTTTTTTTTTTTTATAATGAGGTGTTAATGTGGTTGAATGTGGCTTTATTATTTTTATATTCCCTCATAGTTCACAGCGCTACATACCTCTTTCACTCATTTACCACATCCTTACACACTTACAATAAGTTAGTTTTTTTTTCTACACTAGAAATTCCCTAGAAATCTTATATATGGCAAAACAACGTTTGCCGGGTCAGCTAGTATTACTATAAACTATAGTATGTGTTGACTTTAATCCCTGACGTCACAAGTCTAGGGCAACAAAGTTAATGTTGACAATAAGCGGCACCTACCACCACACAGTATTGACTCACAGCATCATTAAGGTCACTACCTCAGGCTCATCTATTTTGCAGCAGCTGTACAAGTCTGCAGCGCAGTTCTTGGTGACATCAAAAACGTACGAATTAAATAGGATAAGTCAACAAAAGTCTTTTTTATTAAATGTAATTTGTTTAATGGCATTTGTTAATAATTATCTTGGTACAAATTGAATGGAAGCAATAATTTATGAAATTGAAGCCGCGGATATTCGAGCAATATGTTCTCGCTGTGATGGTGTATGTTGCCGGGACATGGACGCTCACAAAGCAAATTATGACCAAAATGCAAGTTACGCAGAGAGTCATGGAACAGGCTACGTTAGGCATTTCTCTACCGGATAGAATGTGCAATACCGAAATCCGCAGAAGAACTATATAGTTTGACTGACATAGCCAAAGTAATTGCTCGGAAAAAGTGGAAGTGGGCCGGCCACATATGCCGTCGCACTCATAATCGGTGGGGCACAAAAGTACTGAAGTGGGCAGACAGCCAACGAGGTGGACTGATGACCTGGTCTAAGTAGTTGGTAGAGACTGGATGAGAAACGCAAGAGACCGAAGAGAATGGGGTGCATTTGAAGAGACCTACACTCAACATTGGGTGAACACGGCTGAAGAAGAATAATTTATGTTAATAAAATTAGGTCCTCCAGCCATATCCTGTGAATTGCAACACTGTTGCCGATCAGCTGGTGTTCCGATCAGTAACTTTTTTATTCCAGGAGGCCTCCCAATTGCACCCTTGTTCTTGGATATTTTATGTAAAAAAAAAAGTACTTTGATCGCTTTAGCTTCGGTAAACAGCTATAAATTGGCGGCGATTCTCAGAAAGTTAAATCTAAAGCTTTTTTCTAATGATTTTTAAGTTACGACCTCATCTTGGCAGGACCTAAACGCTATTATAGGGTTCCCAATGATTTCGAGTGTTGTTTGACGCCACTTTATATAGTGAGCACACAGACATGTGTAGTTTGGTTAGTAAAAGAAATATCACTTGAATGGTATCGTAACATGAACAAGTGAAGTCGTCGTGGCCTAAAGGATAAGACGTCCGTTGCGTTCGTATGTAGCGATGCACCGGTGTTCGAATCCCGCAGGCGGGTACCAATTTTTCTAATGAAATACGTACTTGACACATGTTCAAGATTGACTTCCACAGTGAATGAATAACATCGTGTAATAAAAATCAAACCCGCAATATTATAATTTGCGTAATTACTGGTGGTAGGACCTCTTGTGTGTCCGCACGGATAGGTACTACCACAACGTCTATTTCTGCCGTGAAGCAGTAATGCGTTTCGGTTTGAGGGGTGGGGCAGCCGTTCTAACTATACAGAGACCTTAGAACTTATATCTCAAGGTGGGTGGCGCATTTATGTTGTAAATGTCTATGGGCTCCAGTAACCACTTAACACCAGGTGGACTGTGTCGTCCACACATCTACGCAATAAAAAAAGCGAATAATCCCATTATAGTACAGGTTACATGACAGTACTATTAGCATGCTAGTTCCTTAGTCAATGGCCTATAATTTTGATACAGGGAATGCCTGCCTATCCTAAAAGTTAATGATAACTTTTTTTTTATTGCTTAGATGGTTGGACGAGCTCACAGCCCACCTGGTGTTAAGTGGTTACTGGAGCCCATAGACATCCACAACGTAAATGCGCCACCCACCTTGAGATATAAGTTCTAAGGGTCTCAGTATAGTTACAACGGCTGCCCCACCCTTCAAACCGAAACGCATTACTGCTTCACGGCAGAAATAGGCAGGGCAGTGGTACTTACCCGCGCGGACTTACAAGAGGTCCTGCCACCAGTAATTACGCAAATTATAATTTTGCGGGTTTGATTTTTATTACACGATGTTATTCCTTCACCGTGGAAGTCAATCGTGAACATTTGTTAAGTAGAATTAAACAAAAAATGTATTATAATAATATTAAGATTGCAGATCAGCAATCGAACTTACCTATTGTGATACCCAAGACAAACAGCACCCTCAACAATGTTATATGAGTCTCATTTAAGCCTGCCATTCTGAAAATAAACATACTAATTGTATATTTCGTGTTTACATTAACTATAATTCATTTACTTTGATAAAAATTTTGGCCAACCCTGACTTAATATTGGTTTTTAAGTATCATTGATTTGTAGTGTATTCACCACAAAAAAAGAAGTTCAAAAGTGATAATTTTAATTACTTACAAGTAACTGATTCTAAAAAGGGTGCGTGTACTTATGTACGCGCGTAAGAAGTTATACTTTATTTTTATTAAATTTATTTATTATTATTATTTTTTTAATTTTAATCAATTTGAAAAAAAATCGATTAAACAACATCCTCAAACACGCATATTGGACATCCCTTTTCTTGACATCGTATAAATTCGGTAATTCTCGGTACGGTTCGGAAAGTTCACCTGCGGCTATATTCAGACTCACCAAGTTACGTCGGTCGTATTGTAATGGGCGATTTAGTGGGCAACTTCATTCTGTTAATTTTGTGTCACGGTGCGCGCGCATGGTAAAATTTCACTCTCATCAATTTTTAATAACACGCCTAAAGAAGTATAATTTCAACAACCATTTTTAAAAATTAAGGCAGATTGGGCAGCCCAGTTGATTAAGATAGCCCAGACAACTGGGCAACATACAGCCATTATCATCCTAACCACATCATTTCAAAGTTAGCTTGTATACACAACCCACTGAGTTTCTCTCTGGATCTTCTCAGTGGGTAGCATCTCTAATTTGGTGGTAGATTCTGAAAATCACTGGCCATACTGGGGCAAACGTTAGCCAAGTCTCTTAGGCTGAGGTCTGTGAGCCTCCCAGTTAGTTCGCTAAAACATGAATAGCTCCTAGAGGCTACTGGTAGTTAGGTAGGCACAAGGATACCTTTAGGTAGGACAACTCTATTTCTAAATATGAGTAGTAGTCCTACAATATCTATTTCATTGACCAATTAAAACCAGGTGCTAAATACAATGACCAACATGAATTATATAGTTCATTTTTATGTACAATCATGACATCATTCCCCATAGAGCATATACTGGCAGCAAAGTCTAGTTCTTGTTTCAGTTTTGATGGGTTTCGGAAGGTAATTTCTTACTTTTTACCTCCATTACATATTCCCTCGTCAAATGTTTATTCATCATCATGCGAGATTCATAGTTTTCAGCTCAGAATTTGATCTAGATTTTGTTTCGGGATAACAATGAAATTACAGGTCAACATAGGAATTTTTGTGGCTGTTTTTTCTATTCTATCAGCCCACAGACGTCCACTGCTGGACATCCAGCAAATCCGCGTGAACCTCAATGTGTCATCAGTCGATCTCGTGAGAGGCCTACCCACGCTATGTCTTCCGGTATTGCTTGCCACTCAAGAACTTTGAATGAGAAGGCTCAAGATCACCCAAAGAGCCATGGACAGGGCTATGCTCCGAGTTCTCCTACGAGATCAAATCAGAAACCATGGTAACCGACATAGCCCAAAGGATTGGGACGCTCTGGGGCCATTAAGTTCTTGTGGCTATGCAAATAATATTATTAGAAATAATTTCAACAGAGCTTGAATGGTGGATGGTCCTTTAAATTTTTGTTAAAGGCAAGCTAGGTGGATAAGTTCGCAATTTATTGACCTCTCACCCAATATGTATAAGAATTACGTAGGTTAGTACGAGGTATCCTAGTAATATTATATTTAAATTTGCAAATGCATGCAAATATGTAGGGTATCCAACACACTTCATTACGTCAATAGCTGATTTTTTCTGAAAACTTTTCATTTTTACAAATTTAACTCAGGTTGTTTGTAACTTTTTAGAAATTAAAATACAATTTATTCGTTTTTAAATACTTACATCGATGACAGATTTTATCTTCGCTTCAAATTTTGTTTACATCTATTAATCATTTCAATGCAGATGAAGCTTTAATTAAGTACAATGTACAAATAAAAAATTATTAAAAGTTTTACATACCGTACCGTACGGTACAAATACATTATATGTATAATCTATGGTACCTACCCCATAGATTATACACATAATATATTACCCTACCGTACATAATATACCTTGGCACAATAAATTTAGCCCCCCTTTTTTGATTTTCGTTTTTTTTTTATTATTTGTTCGTCGTTTGTTCGTTAATGTTCGAATGTAGAAATTGTTTATTCGTCTTCAATTTATTTATAATTAATTAAACAAATTATCACCGTTAAGTTGGCCCCTTTTACTAGATATCTTTATTTTTATCGCTCAGATTAATTAATTTTGATCAATGGGTTGGCCGGTTAAAGCTTTTCTCAGATGTCGCCAGCGTAGCTTGTTCCCTTGTCACAGAGAGCCGCCATTTTGTGTGTTTTGCGTTCGTGATATTTCGGCATTTTGTGACTTTGATACGGTTCTTATTACTTTCTAAGTAGTGCTAAACAGTTTTACAACATGTATTCCTACTGGATAGTTAAAGAATTAAAGGAGGAGTTGAGAAAACGTGGTGCATCTTTACGAGAAAAAAAAGTGGATTTTGTCGAAAGGTACAATGTTGATGTTTTATTTTAACTTAGAAAACTTCTCTCAAAATGTTTCCGGTAGCTATTATAATAATAATATTAAATTGTGTACCTTAGGAACTTTATTCCTTGTAGCATGTGCAAAAAGAATTGCTCATATTACACACATTACCTACCAACTAATATATTATTTTACTTTTTTCAGATTAGAGCTATATGACCAAAATTTTAATTTTGAAACAAAATGAAAAAATTGCTTTAGCAAAATATGCTAATATATATGATTTGCTAGTGGAGCCATGTGGCATTGTCATTAGCCAAGAGCGCCCATATCTTGCTGCATCTCCTGATGGTGTGTTGGGCGAAGAAACTATAATTGAAGTGAAATATCCATACGCTAGCAGAAAACATGAAATAAATATAACAACGGTGCCTTACTTAGAACAATGTAACGGGATATTGTCTCTAAAAAAAACCTGCCCATATTATTATCAAATCCAAGGGCAGTTATACTGCTCAGGCAAAACATACTGCAACT
>NW_021011481.1:0-50659 GCF_003987935.1 Bombyx mandarina
GTAAATCTGTCACACAAGATGGAGATATTTCACAATAGTTTTTGTTTTGATCACTGGAGGCGCTGCAATAGCGCTAATATTGGAGGGGGAAGATTGCTAGCTACCCATTGGTTCGGAAAAGATACATTCCGTTTCGCACTAGAGCAGGCAAACTTTCTACAACCGTCCCATTTTTTTAAAACTTAAATTTTGTTTTGATGAATTAATTTAATTTCTTAATAATTTTTTAAGCATTTGCATTTCTTTGTAAATTTATGAAACATAACATTTCATAAATTACGTAGCCTTAGTACTTAACTTAGTTTACTTGACGACGTCTTTAGAGTTTACGTAAACTGGAATCATTTTTTTAAGATAACGTGACCAAATTGAATATTAGTAGAATTAAGCAGATTGTTTTAAGGAAGAAGCGCTCATAAATTAGCCTTATTTCAATGATCTATATAACCAAAAATGTCTTTACATGTTTACTTACTAGCATATTATAACAGTAAATAGGTTCATTTTTGGCGGTAAAAATATCATGTTATTAAATTAACTTACCAGCCCCATGTCTTGAATTCGTCGAGACAATATTCGTGCTATTCCATGGTCGTCAATATCCAAATAAAATAAATTATAAAATTTAAAACAATATCTCCGCAAGTTCAAAGTGTTTGTAGGTTAATATCGAATAAATAACGCATTTCGTGTGACATGCGCAATCAGGCGCATAACGCATTTCGTGTGACATGCTAGTACGATTTTGGTCCCCATAATTTTCATACCCCGGGCCTATATATGTAAATCGATTCTAAAGGAGTAAACTCCAATAAATGTTTAGAAATGTATTGATATAGTTATGCAGGCGCTACACTGTACATGTATAATGTGTATGCTATTATACACACACAGATATATACTAAACATATACAAGTACATGGAGCCGAGCATACCGTGTGGTGGGGAATGGTCAGACTATAGCGCATAACGCATTTCGTGTGACATGCTATACTCTCTAGTACGATTTTGGTCCCCATAATTTTCATACCCCGGGCCTATATATGTAAATCGATTCTTAAGGAGTAAACTCCAAATATATGAAAATACAATAATGAGAGAAACGCGCGATCAGTACGAGGCTTTGTGGCGGACTGCCGGCGCAGCAGCCCGGCGTCACCTGCGATAACGCGGCCGCGCGTTGGCTCCTGATTGGCGCGCGCACGCATCACGCAATCAGGAGCCAATCAGGCGCATAACGCATTTCGTGTGACATGCTAGTACGATTTTGGTCCCCATAATTTTCATACCCCGGGCCTATATATGTAAATCGATTCTTAAGGAGTAAACTCCAAAAATGAAGTTTTAACAAACGACAATCTAAGAACTTTTCAAGTTTTTTCTCGCGAATCCAGGAACTTAAATTATATTAGTGTTAATCTATGAAAGTTCCGGAGTGCAAATAAATGAAAATCGCGTAAGTTATTCCTTTTTTGGAAAAACATAACTTCTTTCCCGAATGAGTCTGCAATTTCGCCTGTCATAGAAAATAAACTGTGAAACAGCGCCATCTATTAGGAAAAAGGTAAATTACGTTCGATTTACACACAAAAAATAATATTTAGTTCTACTAGAGGACGCAACAAGTACCAAAACAAAACAAACAGACACTATGGAGGAAATTATGAAAGCCTTACAAAATATTCAAAAAGAACTGAACGCTCAAAAAATAGAAATTCAGAAAAATGGCGAAAAGGTGACAGAACAAGTAACACTTAACATAACCAACAAATTAGAAGAGAAATTTACCATATTGGAAGAAAAACATCAAACCTTGAAAGAAAATGTTGAACAACAAGAAAAAAGGATTCAATTTATGGAAAGACAAGCAAGACAAAGAAACATAATTTTCTTCGGTATCGAAGAGAGTGAGACATCCTATCATAATTTGGAGAACAATATGTTGCAATTCATAAGTGAAAAATTGTCCTTAAAATTGGATTGTAGAGATATTCAAGAAATAAGGAGAGTGGGAAAAAAATGTGATAAACCGCGACCAATAATTTTAACCTTTACTACCCTTGGTTCAAAGGTCAGCATTCTCAAGCAAAGAAGATTATTAATAGATACCCAATACTACTTGAACGAAGATTACCCTAAATACATATTAGAAAAAAGGAAAGAACTACAGGAAGAAGCAAATAGAGAGCGCGAGAAAGGAAATAAAGTCACGATAAAATACGATAAACTTGTTTTATTAAAATCAAACAACAAAAGAACACTGATGACTTCACCAGAGTCAGATCCCAATTCTCAAGCACTAGTTCGTAAAAGTACAACAAGACCCACTAAGAAAAGCAAAATAAAACAAGCAAACCCATCTATACCTAGATCAAACAGTGTCTCAGAAGGAGTTCTAAAACCTAGTATTCTAAGCTATTTTAGTAAGCAGTAACGTCAACACACCACATAACCAAACCAACTACAATACAACCAATAACTTCCATTCATAGCAACCAACTGCTCCCTCCCTCAACGATGCAACATTCAATTAATTTCAACAAAGCAACAAAAAACATCTTCCAATCCGGCTGGTCACCGTGGAAGATCAAGACCAAAACCCTCTAAGGAAGATATCTCAAACTTCTTCAATAATAAGAAAATGGAACACAAACCCAAGAAATATTTCACTCAATTAAAGAGAAGAAAGATCAGCTTTACATAGTAACTTACAACGTCAGAACTTAATAATTAAACAGCTGTTATTCTTTAGAGGAGGCCTTCACCTTCACTGGAGGAGGGGTCCATGCAAACAAACTTCTATATATTTTTTTAAAATGTTGTCTAGATTTATACTTTTGTAAGGAAACGGAAGGGAGAGAGAAGGGGAGCAAACTAAGTGAAACACGTGTAATAACATCAGTACTTTTTTCTTCTTCTCTTTTCTTTTTTATATTTAAAATATGTATGCAACCTACTATTTGTATGGAATAAAAGGCTTTTTTCTCCAGACGTTAGAAGAAATAAAAACTAGTATACTTTTAACCTCTTACCGCGATATGTCTATCCTATTGTAAATATGCGTTAGTCTATGGGGCTGCATTAACATACTGTCTTCGAGAGCACAAGAGACAAGAGGAAATCCCAAACTTCGCCCACTCAGGTTCTACGTATAAATAAAACAAACAATTATATTTCATAAGTATTCTTTTAATTGTACATATTATGGCAACACCACGACAGTGGCACGACTCTGTTATATCACATAATGTTAAAATATACGAAAAAACATAAACATAAATATTTATACAGCATACTTAAATTTGGAGTTAAAACAGTCTCTTTTTGGTGGGAATTTCCAGTAGGTAAGTTACAATTGCGTAAACAAATAGACTGTAGGAAGGAAAACCCCGTTTTCATCGAAAATTGCAAAACAATGATTAGGATCAGGATTGCTCGGGTCTGCCAATCGTTCTCAACAGTAGAAAGTTTTAACTGAAGCTTTGGTTTCATTACAAAATACGTTTTTGAAGCCGGATAATGAGCGAAGGTCTCGCCGGGACAAGCGATACCCCAAGTCGGTGACTCCACCGGCTGTGAGGTCTGCGCACTGACCCGAACGTGGCGGCTGTGGAGGCGTGAGGCCTGAGGATTGACGCATGAGGCGGACGGCGTGTTTGACTATTGCATTTAGATGTATGTGCGCTAAAGCTGCCTATATAGTTGTATAGTTGCTTGGACAGTTCGCACATACGGTGCTGTAAAGTCACATAAGCAACTTAACACTGAACTGAGTATGAGAATTTTTTTAATAGTTATCAGTGAGACGAGCGATATGTTTGTTTTTACTGATGAAGTTTAAAGTTGTAGTTTAAATATTATAATTTTATTTCTATAGCCGAGCAGAACTATATAAAATGTTGAATTTTTCTCCTAATAAAATAAAAAAATTGCATAAGTGACGTTATTGCACCGTATGTGCAAGTTGTTAAAGTGACTACACAGTTGAGATGTAAACCTCACGTCTCAAGAGCATCACGCCCCACGCCTGCGCACTCTGGTGACGACCCAACACCCCTGAGCCCTTCTCCCGGATATATGCAACAACAAGAGCCGGACTGCCGGTCGCGCCGGGCGCCAGCGGAGGACCTACCTACATGTCCATATTTGTTTACGCCAAAACTAACTTACAAAATCACAAGACCCAAAACGAAATCATTCTAATTTAGCTTAAAACTAAAAGTAAAGAATACACAAAAACAGGTAGTTGTAATATAATCGTTACGCTATTGTTAAATAATGTGCAAGAGGGAGGTTCGTACCGTCCGCGCGCCGACCACAACTTGAAAGCAAACGGTGATCCCTCGAGTCGCGGCCACTCGCGTGACGCGTGACGTGTGACGTGTGACGCGTGACGTGTGACATGTGACATGTGACGTGTGAATACTAAACGTCAGTTGACGGGGCGGCGGCGGTGTCGAGTTGTGTGTCGCTCGCATATCGCTCGAGTCAAGGGACTCAATCGAAAATTATACGTTGTTAATCTTACAAAGATCGCTCGTATGTACTTGGAGCCGTCTCGAGTGAGGACGAGCGCTCCCCGCACCCCGCTCCGTGCTCCCCGCTCGCGGATTGTTATTATTTTGTACAACTGCCGCGATCATAGCTAATTTTCACGAGCGTTTAGCGTTCACTCTGATCTGCGAACCGCACTTCTGTTGTCGATCACCACCGGCCATGTCACATTTAATAAAAGAATAACAATCTAGCTAATCAGAGCTTTGGGATGACGGGTCATTGTCCTTTGACTCGCTCGGGGTTTCGTTGCGAGCGGGTATGAGCCAGAAGCGATAGCGGGGCGGACGTGTCCGACCGTCCCGTTGCAAGTCGCGACCGTGTTTACTACACAATACTATCAATGCACGTGCGTTGTTGGTCGGTGTTCGCCTACTTACAGCCTAATAAACATTAAATACGGTATTAAACAATTATTTACACGTTACAATCGTTTATTCCCAAACCAAGTTTGTGGTAAATAAATTTGATGAGAAAAGAAAGAAGTGGTGTGCTATTTTTAATTTACTAATTGCAGCATTACCGTCGACTGAGGGCTCGCAGACCCGCCCGGGGGAGGGGGCGTCCGCCAAACATTATTACTTAGCTAAGTTAATTTTTCTCATCAAATTTTATATTTTTTTATACATTTCATCATTTTATACAATTACGAAGGAAAATAAGCTGAATAATTAATAAATACGAATAAACAGTAAATTTACAAATATTTATACAATTAAATATTTTATCAAAAATTTGTTTTTATCTTACAATTCGTTTAAGTTTAAATACTCTTCAGTACATATCCTCTATTAGTAAACGGTTCGTTATTTTGTTTCTACTGCGACCTTCGTTATCGTGTTGTCCCTTTTACACGTTTGAGGAGCAAGGAACGAGCGACGAGGACAACTCCGTTGAGAATATTGGACTATTGAGTACCGTAGTACAAGAGTTTAACAATAATTAAAAAAAAAAGTGGGGCACTCGGGAACTGCCGCGCTAAAGCTATTGCATAGCATTTTTTATCAACTTATGCAATTGTAATTAGACAATGATAATTTAATATTAAAACAATAATAAAACAAGACCACGCTATATTAAACATTAATAAAAGCAAAACCTTAACTGTCCCCTTCACACTCATAAGCTAGACCGCGCGAGAGAGAGATGGGCAGACTTTTCATGATGCGCATGCAGTGTGACGTCACGCCACGCGCTTATTCACAAACATTACACAAGCGCAACGTGTGAATGTGTTGAGCTCGCTACATGGTAGACGGAGTGAGGGGTGTTAGGTTTTTTTCGTTACGGAATTTCATGATTCGGTCGTCGCGCTCAAGGCCCACGATAAAAGCTATGCAATAGCTTAATAATTATATCTGAATCCTGTATCTGAATATACAATATTAAGGTAATATTGTATACAAAGATAACCCGCTGCCGCTTATACAGAAGGCTGCGAGTTTTATTCAGTCGTTTTCACTTGAAAGGAAAAAGGATTGAAGTTGTTTCAGACAATGTACACGACGTATTCACTTTTCATTGTGACCGTTGTGAGTTCAGTGTGCTTAGTGCGAGTTTGTTAACGTTCTCGATAGCGTAAAAGTTAACTCAATTTTGTATGCAGTTGGAACAGCGCCCCTAGCGGCAAACGCACGCAAACTTTCCCATTCCATACAAATATGAGCTAACTTTTACGTTATCGAGAACGTTAACAAACTCGCACTAAGCACACAGTTCCAAGAAAATGAAAAGTGTAAATAGATAATGTTATATCGAAGGGTTTAAGGTACATTTCGCTTACCTGACATTTACCTTTGTAATTAAAAGTGCGTTTTATCTGATATTAGCATCAACAGTTCGATGTTTTTAATAGAACTACAATTATGTTTATTCCATTGGAATAGCTGAGGATGTTTTTTTTTGTTATGATATATTTTCCAAATTTTAAATTTCAAATGACTCTCTTGTGAAGTTTCAAAGATGCTACATAAGCAAAACAGTGTTTCAGCCCTCGATATTATGTAGATAATGACTAACAGTAGAGTTGAAGGAGTTGCAGGCGAGTGAGCCCGCGAGACTGTGCCGTGTGCTTGAGCAAGTTACTTTGTTACTTTCAATAAACAATCATAATAATACTATTACGTAGTAAAATTTGAAAAATACAAATAATAAAAATCAGTCATTAATTTAGGCTTAATATTAATGGCAGTTATTTTAACTTTATTCAATTATTTTTTAATTTAATATACGTATTTATAAAATTTTAATAAAAAGTTTACAATATAAAAGGTCAAAATGGTGTTTATTAAACATTCATTTATTTTATAAAATTTGTTAAATAACTAAATTTATTAAGTAATCTAAATTTATTTATATACAAGTCTTTTATTTCATATTATGTTATTATTTTTTATAAAATGTACAAGTACCAACTAGACAATGTTAATATACCACCAACTACTTGTCTGTGAGCATCCGTGAGCGCAACAAGACAAACATAAAGATGAAGCAGTGCAGCAGGAATGTAATTATTAATTAAATATCAGTTTATCGCAGTAGTCGCGGTGGCCATAGGAAGACGCGCGCGGAACTAACATATTATTATGTACATAATGTATCGATTTCATTGGTGAGAGAATTACTTTTAATGTTTCTCAAAAGGGAAGCTTTAAGACACGATTGTATATAAAGTATTAAATTATTACAAAGTGATCTACATTTTTTATATTTTTTGTATTACAGATAGTTCTTTCAAAACAATTCTGCCTCTATTAGAAGAGTGATTGTTAATGTCTCCGTCCGAGGGCTCCGCCGCACGTGCTCCAACAAGGACATTTTCGTAAAATGAAACAGCACGAGAGATGATGGTCCCCTGTACCGACCTAGTCTAAGCGGGCGGCGGCGGGCCCTCGTGTCCACGGCAGTTTATATATAGTATTCACCGATATGTACAAGACGTTGAGTTGGTAACGCCCGAGGACGCTGGTGCCAGAGTACACTCGCCCCCCCATTGACGTCAGGAAATCTGACGACTTATTTCGGCCTTCCCGTTCGTCTGAGCTAACTGAGAACCTGCTCACCAACTAATAAGCGTAGCAAGTAATGAGATAAGGTTTTAATGGTAGTTTAAAAAAAAAAAGGGTGTCTGTGTGTGCAAGTCACACACGGTAGAAGTGAAATTTATAAATAAGATATAAATATACTGACTATCCCACTACACAGGAGCGTATATATGGACAATGTTCAGTAGACGACAGTGGGGATGCTACGAAGAGGAGAGCGAGAACGTCTGATGTGTTCTATCTCATTCTCTCGCCGGCTGAATCCTGTACATTTATGTGTTTGTGTCTCTATGGTCTTATTTTTTCGTTTCATCGAGTTTCAAATCACAACGATCCTAAAGAAGTTTCACTTCAAAAACAATATTCTTTAATTAATAAATAGTTGTATGAAACGGGATCTGTAAAGAGATCATCACTCACCAACTCCACTTGTTACAGAAATAATAAATAAAACTTTGAAAATAATTCAGTTTATAACGCGCACATCTCTATATGTTCTCCTCGTGGGTCGGGGGGGGGCATGGGGGGAGCGGCAGAGACTCCGCCGGCGACCACGAAGCTTCAAGAAAGGAGGCAGTCCTTCAGTCGGGATAGCATCATCGAACTATACCTTACATCGACATCATTACAAACTATACACCTTAAATTGGGATAGTTTTAATTCGTTATAAGTTCTATAAAATTATAATAAAGTGTTCTGTGTTTGTGTTGTAATTAACTTAATGATATTATTATTTATAACTAGCGACCCGCCTTCGCTTCGCTTCGGAGACATTAAATTTTATTATTCATAGCTGAGTCCTGCGATGTTACCCGCAGTTATTGTCGTACCGCGGGTGACGCCGCGGGGCGAAGCTTGTCTAAAAAAAGTAGCCTAAGTTACTCCTTATATCATCAACTACCTATTAGTGAGAGTCTCGTGAAAATCGGTTCATCCGTTCCAGAGATTAGCCGGAACAAACAAACAGACAAAAATTGTAAAAAATGTTATTTTGGTATAAGTACCGTATATGTATATATTTATATGCATGTAGTAAAAAGCGGTTATTTCAATATTTACAAACAGACACTCCAATTTTATTTATATGTGTAGATACTGCCACTACTGACCACCACTACGGACAGCACCGACAGTCCTGTGTGCTCGTATATCGTGTGCGCTTCGAGTGTTCTCGCAGTGAGCGACCTCTCCACGTCAAACATATCCATTAAGCCCACTAATACAATTTTAGTATTTTGAAGAAGTAGTTTTAATTAAAATACAAAGATTTTAATGTTGAGACTCCGCTTCTTCAACATGCTCGTTGCCCGGTGGACGTGCCCGCGAGGGGTCGCGCCGGTCCCCCCTGGTATAGGCCGCAGGGACCGTCGACGCTGAGCTTCAAGCGGACGTCTCACACTTGGAGATCAAGTTACGATTTACATCCTTTACTTATATCCTATGTGACGTAATTTCACAGACAGAGAGATCCCTGGAGCGATGACGTCACCCACTCCCGCAGGGGGGAGCCCCTCCCGTAGTCCGAGCTGCAACACTCATTATATCCTCCGGCGCACTGTACCACATATTGTTAGTAGTTCGTGTGAAGTGTCCCGCGCGACATTACCACTGCACTGTCTACACTCACGCCGGGACACCGACACGCGCTGCGGGGGGGCGGGGAGGGGGGGCACTATAACGCTCATATCACCCCAACAATAATTTACTAATTACTTGACTCATTTAACAACGTGTTTGTTTCGGGGGACCGATCTCTCATCTATACATCGGGGACCCACCCCATAAAGCGACCCCGCGTAGGGGGGCCGTCAGTAACAAGTGTAATCGCCGCAGTGTGGACATACATCGCAGTAACAGCGGCGAGGTCTGCACTAGCAGTGGAACTGGTGCTGGGTGATGGCAGACAGATCCTTCATCAGACCCTCGAGGTTCTGCATCTCCCGGTTCAGCCTCTCGGTGGAGCGCGAGGGGGTCAGGGGCTCCAGTTCCTCGGGACAGTGGCTCACGTTTCCTCCTTATTAACATATGTTGTGTTACAATTGAGCATATAAACTAACATAAGCAACAGTTTTTACTGGTGGCAGGACCTCTTGTGAGTCTGTGCGGGTAGGTACCACCACCCTGCCTGTTTCTGCCGTGAAGCGGTAATGCGTTTCGGTTTGAAGGGTGGGGCAGCCGTTGTAACTATACTCGAGACCTTAGAACTTATATCTCAGGGTGGGTGGCGCATTTACACGTTGTGGATGTCTATGGGCTTCAGTAACCACTTAACACCAGGTGGGCTGTGAGCTCGTCCACCCATTTAAGCAATAAAAAAAAACATAAAAACTAAAAACTATTAAGCATCGATAGGCATGGCGGCCCCAAGCCCGCGCGTCCCCTCAGTGAGGAACTGCGCCAGTCCTCCATCGTGAGGCCATTCAACACAAATCAGTACAGCATCACTTACCCAGCTGCAGGCGGTTGGGGATGTGTCCGGGAGAGGAGCCCGCGCTCTTCTTGTACGGAGACGTCTCTCTCACGCTGCCTGCAGCAACAACATTGTACAAACTCAAGCAAGTGCGGCTGCGTCCGGTCGGTAAGCTACGACCGGGGGTTTTGGGGGGACAGTTTGCTTGTTGAAGGTGTTTACCAAAAATTTATTGATTTTCAAATATATATTTTTAATATTGAGCGACAAATAATTTAACGACCGTCTGGTGTAGTGGTAAGTGACATGGTCACTACACAAGGGGGTCGCGGATTCGAATCCCGCCAAAGGAAGAATATTTGTATGATAAATATAAAATGTAATTTCCAGGGTTATGGATGTATATTAAATATATGTATGTGCATAATAAAAATCTTACATTTATTTCCGGTATCTGGTACCTGTAACACAAGTTCTTTACGAACTTGTCACGGGACCAGTTAACGTGGCGTGATTGTTAGTAAATATTTATTTATTTATTAAAAAAAAAGAAAAAAATAAGGTTGAATAATATCAGCCTCTGAAAGAGTACAAACCTCTGGAGTGCGAGTGTGCAGGTGTAGAGTGCTCCGAGGTGGCGTCGAGCGCGAAGCTGTGCAGGCCCCCCGGCCCCCCAATGCTGCCCACCACGCCCCCCGGCCCCCCCACGGGCCCCGCCACGCTGCCTCCGGCTCCTCGCCGCAGCGACCCCCCTCCAGGCGCCTCACTGCTAATGGAGTCCCTACTGTACATACAGTTAAATATTAAGTTTTATTATAACGAAAAAATTGTTGGGGTTAGTTCGCCATTCCCATTTCACACGGTAGCGCTCAGAACAGCTTGTTACTCCGCGTTCTGCATCAATAGAGGATAGGTGTGTTTTTTTGCCCTTATCATGGGCCTTAGCATGGGCATGGCTATGAGTGACAATCACTCCTTGCTGCTAAGTCTCCTTAGGTCTGAGTATTGATGATCACGAATTCAAAAATTTCGTCACCTGTGACCAAGCGCAAGATTAAATCCAACGTGCTTTTGTTTCACGTTTTATTGATTTTGTTTTAATTTTATTATATTACATTTATGACTGCATTTCAAGTTTTATATATTCGTCTCAACATTCTATGTACCTATTTATACGAGAGAGTATTTCATAATGATACATTTGTAGAGTACACTTACTGCGTGTAGTGTCCCAGCGGCTCGTAGGCTACGTAGTGTCCGCGCTCCCGGGCGGCGGACGCGTAGATGTCCCCTCCTCCCGGGGCCGGCCCCCCGCCGACCCCCCCCACCACGGTGCACGCCGAGCCCAGCGGACACGTGCCTGAACCACCTGCTCGAACAACAACCTGGTCAATAACTCTCCTCATTGATTGATGTACTGCACCCAAACTGGCAGATCATATCTTCCCTCCAGTCTGGGTGCCCCCTGGGAATGCTCCAGCGCGTGCATACATACATGGAGCCGGCGGCGGCTGCAGGGACGCCAGCGAGGACTGCGCGGAGAGCAGCGGCCCCACGCCCGACACCAGCGGGGTGCTCTGGGGGGACACAACGTACATCAATTGTACAATTTCTAGCAGCATTTGAAGACGCTATGGTATTGGGTGTTGTGTAGTTTGAACTGACCTGGTCCGGCAGGGGGCGGTGCTGTCGCCGGTCGCACGTCGCCGTGCACCCGGCCCCCACCCCGGTCATGGCTGCCAGCAAATTGTACCCGGTTATTGACGCTTGAATTAACTCAGTGCACGGACTAATTGTGTTTTAAATCTTAAATCGACTGCGCTGTGTAGTACTAACAGGTGGAGCTAGACAGACTGCAGACATTGACAGTGGCAATGGTGATAATCGAAGAGCGCTCAGCCGCCCGAGAAACAATAACTTTAAGATTTAGGTATGTATTAGCTATACTTATTTAATTTAAATATTTATTTATTTTAATTCATAAACGTTATGTACATATAGTATTTTTGATATTATTTGCTCTTTAATAACATAATATATAGTATAATATCATCTATCATCAAATCATCTATTTTCCGGGAATTAGTCTAAATGCTCCAACTATGTTCTTTACTGCATCACCCTTGGTTAACTGGTAGAGAATACATTAGGCAATAAGTATGTCAATGTACGATAATGAGCGTGAAGCGTAATAAATAAAATAAATATCAATAATATCAATAAATATCAAAAATAAATAAAAATAAATATAATTAATCGTAAAGGGGTAAGCTTGAGAACTTTCGGGGTCGATTAATTAATGTTATTTGATTTTCGAGGGGTAATTCTTCGTCTTAATCTTGTAAACATAATTTTGAATTTTGACTGAAAAATATTTCACAACAAAATGATGTTTAAGCAAGTGTTGGGGTCGCGGCACTCACGCTGGCACAGCTCGCAGAGGTCGCACCTCCGGCAGCTGCTCACGGAGGCCGCCTCACTGCCGCTCGTGCACGACGCAGCCCCACTCTCTGCACCGGGCGCCGGGGACAGGGGGACCGAGGGGGACCGGGGGGGAGGTCAGGAAGGAAAATCGGGGCAAACATAAATCAATGTAAATCATAAAATAAATAGTAACAAAAAATAGGATAATGTAATATTAAACGCAATCAAACAAAAATAAATTAAATTCAAAATAAAAACGACTTAAATAAGAAAATTGATCTCCTCACATATACACACTCATTCCATTTAAAATTGAGATTCCTTAACTATTCATTCGTGATTTGGTCCTTGCTACCTGGTCCAGAGACAATAAGAGGATGAAGTGATATTACGCACTACTGCTGTGGTCTGAGTGGTCAGTGGTCACATGCAGGGGGCCAGTGCTGAGCCGCACGGACACTCGCTATATTTAGTAGCGGAGGGAGAGATACATGCAGAAAGGAAGCGACAACATCAGCGGTTGAAGCCACTTGAAGCAGATAAAATAACTCAGGTTTTTTTTAAGTACAATTGTAATGTAAAGAATTATTATCAAGGAATGACAATGTAAAATTAGATAATGTTAAAAAAGAGAGATGCCGGGACACGAGGCACGGGAAGCTGTGGACTATCTTACAGACCGGGACACTGAAAAGGTTGAGGACGGTTGCGGACTTACAGTATAACGTTAACTTACCGACATAGGTGGGCACGTAGTGTCTGCGGTCCAACGAGGAGGGAGGGGGGAGCCCCCTCGCCGGCTCGTACTCCACGGGGGGAGGGGCGGGGGGGCGCGGCGCCGAGCGGGGCAGGGACAGCGAGCCCTCCACGCTGTCGGACGAGACTGGGGGAAGGGGGGAGTAGTGGAGTGATTTTTTAAACTTTTAGACTAATTAAGCAATTGTAGACTTTTTTAAATATTGAAACATGTAATTAATTAAAATCTCGAAACTACACTTTGGTGTTGATCTATTTTATAATTTGCTACAAAACTTTTTGTTTGTCAATGATAAAGAGCTGACATGAGAGCCACTTACTCTTACTGGCGGACGCGTGTATGCCCTTATCCATGTGCTTAAGTTCCATCTGGTCGTGGTGGATCCACAGGTCCGGGGGCTTGATGCCGGCCGACGCAGAAGACTTTTGATACGTACTACAAGTTGAGGAAAATATTATGTATCATTCGTAACAATACGTAATATCCTGGCTTCGAAGCCCTGGCGTCGCGTCCTAGACGACGTACGTGTGCTCACCGTGTCTGCGGGTGCTCAGTGTGTCTTAAAAATAATCACTCTGTATGTACCATGCCATTTTTAATTGCCCAAAATAATGTAACAGTTGATGACGTGTACTTGGGGTCCAGTTTGTAGGTTGAAGCCTCTGGGTCTGCGAAGGGACCGCTGAGTTATGTATCGTTTGAGATAATCCTTTAATGTCCTTTTCCGAGCGAGGTTTATCTGGCATCACCCGGCTGTATGGGCGACGGCGAGCGCTTACCTTGGAGGGCTACGTGTTCTTCTGTTGTCGATAAGTTATGGACAATGTACTCTTATAATAAGAATCTACTAGGATACAACGATAAAAACCTCTGGAGGCTTTTAAAGAGGCGTTTCCAGTTTCACCAGGACAAGTGGGCGAGCAAAGGCTCAGCCAGGAGGGGTGGGATTTGAACAGCTGCCCGAGCGCCTCCGACCTCCTCCTAACCTAACCTAACAACTCAAGAGCAGCTGCTTCGCGAATGAACCTAATATCGGGTCGGAATCGCGACTCGCTGAGAAGATCTGGCGAGAAACTCAGCGGGCTGATTCATGGATTAGGTTGCACGTCGACCTCTTTACGGAGTTCGACAAGTACGGTTACCGGGGTCCCTAAGCCTGCTCGTAGTGTTAGAGTTGAAGGCGTCGAACGCAAAGGTTATTGGATCTGTTGGATCCGTAAGGACGTGGAACGGTTTAGTGCGTGCGTCACCTGGTGTCCGGGGACAGCGGCGGCTGCGAGCGGCGACAGCACAGCGACAGCGCCAGCGCGGCGGCGAGGGCCAGCACCGCGCACGCGCCGCCCGCGCTCGCCCACAGCCACGCCGACGTGGCGCTCGCCAGCCCTCCGCCCTCCCCCGTCTCTGCACAACGCGCTACGTCAACACGACCCGCCCCGCCCTCCTTACACATCGGGGACGCCGCGCCGGTACCACTAACGATTGACTAAATGAGTTCGCACTAAAACTACCAGCCTATTCCTGCCGTTAAGCAGTAATGTGTTTCGATTTGAAGGGTAGAGCAGCCGTTGTAACTATACTGAGACCTTAGAACTTATATCTCAAAGTGGGTAGCGCATTTACGTTGTAGATATCTATGGGTTCCAGTAACCATCTAACACCAGGTGGGCTGTGAGCTCGTCCACCCATCTAAGTAATAAATAAATAAACTTCTATCTGTTATTCAATGGTTATTACTATTCCCCGATATGGTCGCGTTAATCGATCTCCTATCTCGTTCTCTCGCACCTAGTCGCACTGGACTACCCGGTCCGCAGGAGTAGTCCGGTTGCACGCGGACACGAAGGGGCCGGGGTCGATGTTATTTTATGACCAATAAAAGTAATATAAAATATGTAGTTAGTTGTCGTACCCATAGCGGTGGTGTAGGTGATGGTCTGCGAGAAGGGCCCCAGTCCCTTGCTGTTCCTGGCCTGCAGCTTGATGCTGTACGTGGTGCGGGGCCGCAGCCGGTCCAGGCGCACGCGGGCGCGGTCCCCCGTGACCCCCACCGCGATCCACTCCGCCCCCCCGCCCGACACCGCACTCTGGGCCGCGTACATTATTACGTAACCTATGTACAAAAACACCCAAAATCATGAGAAGACTAGAAATCTGATATTGTTCATTGATTTTATGTTTTATTGTTTTTATTTATTCAAATACACCGGTGGTGGGACGTATTGTAAGCCCGCACGAGTGAGGCCAAACATACTACCCATTTATGGCCTAGAGAAAGTACAAGGCGCTGTTTTTTGTAAGCAGAAATAGACAGGATGATTGTAGCTACCCCTTATTTTTTATTGGACCGGGAGCCGAACCTCCAACGAGATCCCCATGCCTAGGAAACGCACGATGTTGGGAGCAAACCGCGAGCCCAAGTGCAGGGGAGTCATTTAGTGGGTAGGGTCCTAAATTCCACCCCATGGTAGCTACCCTGCGAGCTCGCGAGACTCCGCACTTTTACTAGTACAGTTAAGATGTGTTTATGCTGTAATTGGGTTGCAGGGTGAAGGGAACAGTTACCGATAACGAAAAAAGAGAGTACTTCTGTTGATATTATGCCGGTCACAATGACGCGGGGCTTGTGTTGTAGACAGGGCATAAATGAGGATTTAATTTGTAGACGCACGAGGTCAACATCCCAGGAGCACGAAGTTTCAAACTGATAAATGCACATACAAACATAAATATACAATGTTTATAGTTTGTGGCGGTAGCTATAATAGAGCATAAAATATTTGACACGGCGTTGACATTGATTTATATTTCATAAAGTCACACCCTGTACGCGGTTTAGTTACGACGCGAGACAGCAGTCTGTGTGACGGCGACCACTGTACCGAGGTTCGAATCTCGTATAAGACTAGACCATGAATGAACATCTAAATCAGCGGTCTGAGAACTTTTTTAATTATTACCCCAAAATATTGTTGTGTACGTTGATATTATCCCATGGCAAAGAACAAAAAAAAAAACAAATCGCTTCTTTTTAGTATCTTTCATAGCCCCCCCCCCCTGATAATCTTGAAAAGAAAACAATAACAAAAAAATTATTTATACATAATTTATTCAATTTATCAATGTAATACCTAGTAATATAATACATAACGGTAATAATAGTAATATATTATGTAATATACAGTTGAGGAAAAAAGATCACAGAAAATATAAGTAAATGATAATTACTTGTTATTTTATAATTCATATGATACTTGTCTTGTATTATTAGACGAAAAAACTACTTTAAATTTTATACATAGCCCCCATAAAAAACCTTTTTTTAATTTTAATGACTTTTTTTCGGTTTCTCCCCCCCCCCCCCCCAAAAGTCATTTTTCCCCATGGGGTAATTTACAACGGTTCCTCGACCGCTGATTTAAATATAAAAATGTAATGTTATACAAAAATCACCAACAAACTGGTTTAATCGAGAACAGTGACCTGTGATGATCCCGTTAGGTTTGGCGGGGGGGCTCCAGCTGACGTCGGCGGCGCGCGCGGGGGGGCTGGCGGGGGCGGCGCGGGGGTCGCGGGGCGGGGAGCCGGGCGGCGCCTCCAGCGTCGTGTTGCTCACCAGCATCGACCACGCGGACTCGCGGCCTCCTGCGCGCACACCGAGCTACTGTGACCCCGGGCTGCTCGCGGGACGGTCCCAGCCCCGGGTCACGTCAACGTTACGATCTCAAACATACAGTTGTCCGTAACGCAGCTTGTCTCAAAGGCTGTGTCAGCATTCAAGTCGATGTCTATGGACTATGGCAACCAGGTGTACAATGTTCATTAGGAATAATGCAAAGCTTCGAGTTGAATTCTCCGCACGGATGATAGTACGCGTGCGGTGGATGTAAATGCTCATGCAGACTGACAAGCACCTGTCCGCCCCCGCCGCCTGCTCACGGCGAGGGATCATCGTCGCTCAGAGACAGCGACAAGGTTGGGGGCACGGCCGGGCTACTCGCTAATATTACTTTCAGATTACGTTTACAGAAGAAAATCACTTAGTGCCACGCGGACCCGAGGGGCAGCCGGCTCCGCTGGGGACTTGTCTGCCCAGGGCCAATTGTGGCTCATTAAAATAGATGTGGTTGACCGTGCAAAAAGATTTTTGCCATATGTTGGAATGGTCACAATATAATATATGAATTAATATCCTAAGTTTAAGGTAAAAACATTTAATAACTAAATACCGATCCGGGCAAACTTTGATCTTTAGTAAACAAAAATAATCATTTATATATATAAAAATGAAACCCGTTTTCCGTTGTCACGACATAACATGAAAACGGCTTGACCGATTTGGCTAATTTTGGTCTTGAATTATTTGTGGAAGTCCAGAGAAGGTTTAAAAGGTATAAAAATATGAACATTCTCGGAATTAAATAAAAATAACAATTTTGTTTTCCCTTTGACGTGTCCCCCGTCGGACGGATTCCTTTTGTTTGTTTTAAGTTTATTCTATATAAAAGTTTAGGTCTTTTATTTATCGATTGAGGCACTACGAAGTCTGCCGGGTCAGCTAGTCATTTATATTATTAATCATCATTAAATTTACTTGACCGTGCAATCAAATAATAGCAATGCTATAAATGTATATTTCTAAAGATGTTATGGAAAGAATCTTTTACAAATTTTGGCCACGAAGCGACTACTGACCTTTAATGAGCTTGACGGCGAACTCGTAGGTGGTGTAGGGCCTGAGGTCGTCCAGCATGCAGTTGAGGTCGGAGGCGTTGTAGGTCCGCGGCCGCCCTCCCCCCGCGCTGCCCCACCGCACCACGTACTGCCGCCCGTCCGTCGCCGCCTGGGGACCACAGACCAACTACTATACCACCCAGCTCAGTTGTGTCGGTGCCCGCTTATGGCCAGGTGAGCGGTTTTACCTATGCTGCAGTTTTACCTATGCTGATAGCCTTGAAAGGCTATTTCAGCTTCACCCTTACGTGTGGAGGTGAGCTCACGGGGCTCAAACCTAACGTTGTTGCTAACACTGACCCTAGCAAGAGCCGTGCTTCGCAGAATCTACCTCCGGATCGGAAACGCGACCCACTGAGAAGATCCGACGAGAAACTCAGTGGGCTGTGTCTATGGGTTAATTCGCTCGTCGAGCCCTTCGTCCTAAGCGACGGATTCGACGAGGACGATGACCGGTGTTTGAGGTACCTAATCATGCAGTAGTAGAGCCAGATTGCTACAGATTAAAAACTGTCTTTGTGACAAATTTTATCCAAATTCGAATTTAACTAAGACTCAAACATACAAACTTTCACATTTGTTATATTTGTGATATTAGTAAAGGTTCCTTCCTTTATGTACGTGACCGGTCACTTTGTTCTTCGTACATAATATTATATAAATGAGGCCGTATGTATAGTAAGGCAGTTCGAGCGACCTGTCCCTTGGGTAGAGTGGGGTCGGTCCAGTAGACGACGGCCGTGGTCCCGCTCAGCATGATGACCTTCAGTCCCACGGGAGGGATCAGCGGCGAGCTCTCCGCCGGCTCCTCGTCGTCCTCCTCGTCCTCGTCCCCCTCGTCGAACGCGCCCTCCAGCCCTCCGTAGTCGGGGGAGGGGGGCCGGGTGCGGACCGTGGCGTACACCGGGGGACCGAGACCCAGGGAGTTACTCGCGCGGAGAGATATCACGTACTCTGAGTTTGGTTCTGTTGTAATATTGCACATAGTAAAAATGATGAATATTACTATAATTTAATAATTTAAAATGGCAACATATAGAATATAAACATGTAATACTAAAAATAGAAAACGAAGTGCTTGTACCAATTGAGCTTCGGAAACAAATAGTAAAAATTAATATTTAATTAAGATTCATGTATTATCCGCGGTATCAAAATGTAGTTACCGAGTTCCCTGATGACGTATGAGTGAAGATGCGGCGGCAGGTCTCTGGTCCGGACGTCCGGCACCCCCACCCCCCACCCCAGCACGTAGCCCCCCACCGCGCCGCCCCCCTCCCACCACACAGAGATCCAGTCGCGACCCGCGCGAGCTGATAACAACAATATCTAATTTTATTTTAAAGATTTAAAAAGATCGATATATTAAAAGATTTGATAGCATTGTCTGTCTGATATCACTGTGGAGCAATAACAACGTGTATCAGGATCAGTGTTATCCGTAAAAAGCCACCGTCCTGTCCGTGTCTGCCACGAAGCACGTTCCGGTTTGTAGGGCTATAAGACAGGGGGGGGCTGTAGGGTCGCCACGTACTGGTGAGCGGCGGGGGCTGCGCGGGCACGGCGAGGTCGTCGCGTGCGGCGGCGCCGGTCCCCGCCGACACCCACTCGCTGAAGGGGCCGGACCCGTTGGCGTTGATGGCGCACACGCGGATCTGCGGGGGGGGCGGACATCTTATTACAGATCATTGTTGTTTGTGGACACATTGATAACTGTGAGGCTACATCTGACCCAGGTGCCAGCGCGGCTAGCAACACCTGGCGGCCACATGGTACGGCGATAGTTACTGCCAAACGTCCCGCACCTGCTGCTTGTTGCTTTGTAGCATTTTGTTCTTTTCATAATTAAAATCTAGTGGTACAACTTACACGGTGAATAAGTTAAATATTCGCCGCGGTTCAAGGAACAGTCGTGTCTGTCGCTGGAAGTAGACACGGCCGCAGCGTGCGTGGTGGTGATTGAATGTAAGCTCCTTGCTGTCAGCGTCGGCTTATGTACAAGTTGAAATGTTCGAGATAACTCACTTGATATGTAGTGGAAGGATCAAGGTCTCTAAGTTCAGCTCTCCTGGTGTCGGCGGGAGTGGTGAGCGAGTCTGCTTTCCTCCTGCTCCCCCCTCCCCCGGGCAGTGCGGCGGGGAGGGGGCGGTACCGCACCTTGTAGCCGGTCAGGGGGCCGCGGTGGGAGCGGGAGGGGGGAGCGTCCCATCGGACTACGATCGACTGGAGACAGACTCGATTTAACATCAACTGCACAGGTTCTATGAGTGAACATTATGAATATATTTTTTCAGTTTGAATTAGATGTTTCTTCGTTCAAGTCAAAGCAACACTAACTGATGTTTCCTATTGCATCGTATAGCATTTAAATAATTAAATCTAATTCGTTTGGTCCCCTCTTCCATTTTTTATTATTTAAGGGTTACTGGTGCCCCGGAAACCTTTCCAGTTTCACCAGGACAGGTGAAGTAGCAAAGGCTCAGTCAGGGGCGCGCCCTTCTTCCTTTTCCTGCAGAACACCTGCAGATCGTTGAGTCTCACATACCCCGCGCGCCCCTTATGCGCCGGGACCTCGTAGGAGATTCGGCCCCCGGCCCGAAAAAAAAAAAAAAGGTTCTGCCATTTTATAAAAGCAAAGCATAAGCTTTTATAAAAGCAACTATTTTCAAAAACAAACAGACGATAAAATCGTACCTAACTGGTTTATCATTGCCCATTTATACTTAAACTAGTAATGACTAGCAGTGTTGTCGGAGCCCGTGAACTCACCGTGGAGCCCGTGGACACGGCAGTTACGTTCCCGGGTGGCGCCGAGGGGGCGTCGGCCCTGGTGTGCACCGTGACCCCCGGGGCTGCCTCGCCGCCCGCCGCCGACACTTGAATGGAGTACTGGGTCGCGGCCCTGAGCCCGGATATGGTGGCCGTGATCCGCTGTGACTGGGGCGCCTCAACTAGCTGATACTGTTCACGACCTGTGTCCACCTGAAGGGAGTTGAGGAATTGAGCTCACGGACTACATCATGTTGATAGAATATTGGAACTCGTATAAGCCAAAATGAAAAGGTGCCCGTCGGTAGTAATCAAACCCGCAAAATTATAATTTGCGTAATTACTGGTGTTAGGACCTCTTGTGAGTCCGCACGGGTAGGTACCACTACCCCACCTATTTCTGCCGTGAAGCAGTAATGCGTTTCGGTTTGAAGGGCGGGGCAGCCGTTGTAACTATACTGAGACCTAAGAACTTATATCTCAAGCTGGGTGGCGCATTTACGTTGTAGATGTCTATGGGTTTTAGTAACCACTTAACACCAGGTGGGCTGTGAGCCCGTATACCAATCTAAGCAATAAAAAAAACCAACTCTAACATTCTTCTGCTATTCAACCAGAGACAGTGTTACGCTACAGAAGTGGGCCGTTACTTACTTCGGTGTAGAGCAGCGTGTAGTTGTCAGGAGGAGACAGGGCCACGGGGGGAGACCACGCCACCCGCACGGAGTGGGGACCGGTGGCCTCAGCGGTCACCGACAGCGGAGGTCCGAATGTTAACTCTTCCCCGGGAGTGTGTACTTCTATGATCTGCAATAATGGATTTAGGACTTGTTTTTAGCTAAACAAAAGTCTAATTCCTCGTTCGCCATGTGGTTGTTCTTAATAGATATGTATAATGCATCTTCTACGACCGCTACCGGCTCTAGTGCGCTGATGCAGTGACCTCAGACTACATGTCCGAATTAAGTATGGCACCATTGTTTGTCGTATGGCACCTCAAAGTTAGTCTGTTACCGGGAATTCCTTCGATAGCGGCTTAGTACGTTTTTCATAATTTAAAGGCAATTAGGATTATTAAATACAGTAATATTAAGTCAAATGTATATCCGTTTGCAATTAAAATAAATTTAATTGAATCAATAGAGATCAACGAATATTTTATATACACACATACTAATATGAGGTTTTGTTTTAAACTACTCGATGAAAGCAGAGACTGAATATCAAGATGTGAAGAACTAGACAGAAGTGGAGTGGAGTGGACTTGCCTGGGTGGGGGGCGAGGCCCCGCCCGCGGTGTACGCGACCACCGCGAATTGATAGGTCGTGTTCGGTTGTAGTGACGCTATGTTCATCTCATGTTTCTGTGCTCCTCCGCGGGATATTCGCTCTCTGGAATAATTACTATACTGTAGCACTAAGAGATAAAATATGGTTCACTCTAATTTAAAGGTTGAGATTAATATTAACATGTCAACTGGCGGAATCAGACATCGTCGACTTAGTCGGCACTCCGTCTGTTTTAATATTTCTCTTATTTTACGAAGGGTATATGCAATTGGTTGTTGACACTTTTAATCTCATAAAACTGCTTCATTTGGGATTATCCAGTATTATAGTTTATATTACTTTCTTTAAAATAGGAAATCCCTGTTGAAATGGTTTCGAGGAGAAAATATATTTGTAACAACTCGGCAGTGCGGATGCGTATGGCTTGACCGATGTCTGTGAATGATGGCAAGGCAGGCCATACAATTACGACTTATTCCCACACTTACCAGCTCTACTGAGGCGTATCTACTAAATGTGAGATTATAAGACTAACTGATTTGTATATCGCTAAGTACTAACCTTTCGCTCCCCTTAACCCTGTACATGACTGCGTACCCGACCACGTCCCCGCTATTGCGTTCCGGTTCATCCCAACTCAGGGTCACAAATCTATGTTTCACGATAACCGCCCTTAACGCCCTCGGCGGAGAGACTATACTCGCGTTGCCCTTTTTAAGCAAATCGAGATCCATTCCTTTAGCAGCGTGTAAAGAATTTTCGATTAGATCTGGGTCCGGAGTTCCATATAATTTCAATTCGGGGGTCAGTGTGTAGGCCGAGGATGTTTCACCCAAAAAATCGGGGTCATCGACATCCTCGGGGAAGTTTGAATCGAAATCCTGTGAAGGATCTGAAGAAACCAAACTGTTGAAGATATCCTGAGTCGAATTTGTGTTATCGTATCGAGACGATATGCTTGTGGTTAGTGGTGCCTGTGAACGTTTGGGAGTGAATTCTGGAAATGAAAATGAATGGAGAAACTATGATATGACAGTGAAAAATGGTAGTTATAAAGTATTTTTTTGTAAATATATCATAAATATGACACTGATTTTAAGTTTAGTGACCCATTATTAATTACGTGAAGACGATTTTAGCTGTTTTGATTACTCTTGATCCAAGGTCACATAAGACTCTTATCTCCTTACCTCTCCTTACGTAAAATGTTATCCAGGGCTTATGTTTAGTAGGATATCATACACTAATAATAATACACACTACTATAATAATATTCATAATTTGACAAACAATGAAGATTTTTAGTTTATAAACATAAGCTTTTCGTTCATACTAACGCATATTGCTAATTGTACAACATTACGTAAGAATAGGTTTTACTCTACTTCCTCTCCCGAAATAAAATAATAATAATGTAGAGGTCTGAAACCAAATACATAATTAATGAGTGATCCCTTAAGATGTAAACAAGTAACAGTCAAAGCACGAAATAGTTAAGCACAATATACACAGTTTAAGCCCTAGTTAATTAAATGGAATGTCACATCTTTGATACAAGACTAATCCAATGGACCGAATAGTTTTGTTCTTTTATGGACAGTTTAATGAACACGATTCTACCCATGTAGTATATATATACTTATCATTTAACTAATATATAAACTGAAACCAGATGTCAGCCATATGGATGAGAACTTATGATGAGATATACTGATTAATGTGTGAAAACACATAATTATAGAATGGTTGTTACGAAAATGATATCATGACTTTTAAAATTGAAGTAAGTCACTGATGGCTGAATTTTCAAATGTGCAAAATAAATTGAAACTGTTGAATCTTAGCTAAATATTTAACTGACCGTCGTCCGGGGGCAGCACCACGAGTCGCAGGGAGCCGGTGGCCGACCCGGCGGAGGAGGTCGCGAAGCATTGGAACATGCCAGAGTCTACATTCAGCACGCCTTGTATGCGAAGAGACGATCTGTGCGGAGTTAGATATTGTACTTGCATTGGGCAGAACAAACATTCTTTTTTCTATTGCTTAGATAGGTGGACGAGCTCACAGCCCACCTGGTGTTAATCGGTTACTGGAGCCCATAGACATCTACAACTTAAATGCGTCACCCACCTTGAGATATAAGTTCTAAGGTCTCAAGTATAGTTACAACGGCTGCCCCATCCTTCAAACCGAAACGCATTACTGCATCACGGCAGAAATAGGCAGGGTGATGGTACATACCCGTGCGGACTCACAAGAGGTCCAACCACCAGTAATAACGCAAATTATAATTTTTCGGGTTTGATTTTTATTACACGATGTTATTCCTTCACCGTGGAAGTCAATCGTGAACATTTGTTGAGTACGTATTTCATTAGAAAAATTGGTACCCGCCTGCGGGATTCGAACACCGGTGCATCGCTTCAACAAGAATGCACCGGACGTCTTATCCGTTAGGCCACGACGACTTTATTAAAGTGACAAGTAAATAACATTTTGCAGATTATATCCATCTAAGGTAAGCATTTTGCGGTAGGCAGGGGTTTGGCTCTGCCCCTGGCATTGCTTAAGTCCACGGGCGACGGTAACNAAATTGGTACCCGCCTGCGGGATTCGAACACCGGTGCATCGCTTCAACAAGAATGCACCGGACGTCTTATCCGTTAGGCCACGACGACTTTATTAAAGTGACAAGTAAATAACATTTTGCAGATTATATCCATCTAAGGTAAGCATTTTGCGGTAGGCAGGGGTTTGGCTCTGCCCCTGGCATTGCTTAAGTCCACGGGCGACGGTATCCACTCACCATCAGGTGGTATGCTCGTCTGCCTAGAAGGGCAATAAAAAAAATCTAACTCAGTTTCTTTAAGGAAATGTTTAGTAGAGTCTGTACTGACCCGTCCAAGAGCGCTATGTCGTGGTTGTTCGGCGTCAGCAGGTCTCCGTCCTTGAGCCAGGCCACGGCGGGCGCCGGCCGCCCTCTGACGTCACACCGCAGCGTGACGTCACCGCGCGCCCGCGCCGCCCCCACCGCGCCGCTCGGCAGCCACACCCGGGGCGGGGTCTGGGTTCATTACAACCACTATTTATACGACATTGTTCACGCATCTGCCATGCTGAGGATATAGATCCTTGGAATTATTGTATTTATGTAACCTCTATACTTCGATCAATAATACTACTAGATTCGCGATTAGCGCTTCAAAAACGGCCCGAAAAATAAGACCACAAATAAATTTGTGGTCTTATTTCAAATTAGTATGGTCCAATCATAGCCAACACTAAGACGTCAAAACGCTGCAATGCGCGTTCAAAAACTGAGTAAAAAACCACCGTAACACCAAGGTTTTGGAAGGAATATCTTTTTTTGGTAAATTTATATTATTAAGTGTTTTTCATAAAATAATAAACACAATTATATTGTAAATAAAACACAATTTACGAATATTGTAATTGTTTGGCCAATGTTTGCAACAAGGCACCAACTATTGTAACAAACATCACCTATTCTTGGACAGGGAATGCATAGAGTAGTTTTGTTATTTTATAATGTTATTTTTGTTTGTAGATTTCCTAGTAGCCCCTTGTCGCTGTGCACAATGGATATATATTGTCGCGAAAGAAAGAGGAGAAGAAATATAGAACTCTTATAAAAATTCTAGAATTGTTCAATGGTGGTGGCAAATCAATGCAAAAAAGTATTAAAAAAACTTTATATGTATGTGTAAATATTTTAAGCGTATATGCTGAAAAGGATTTGTTTTCTGGGGGAAACGAACACAGCCATAAAATAAGCCTAAATTAAACTGATTATAGAAAAATTCATTGATATAAGATTACATTATATTTGTAAAAAAGAAACCGCTCATATAAAAATGACTTCTAAAAGACAGCTTTATAACAAACTGAATCTGTTTAAAGGTAATTAAACCTACATTATTGTTTTAATTACTTCTGTATAAAGAATACGTGGAAAACATGTTTCGTGTTTCCTTTCATATTTTTTTTACTTTATTCAATTTTATTTTTTATCACCTATTTGTTGTAATAGCGGCAATGTAAAATATTATCTACTACTTTTTTGAATCGGTCAAAAATAGTTGCGACCATACAAAACAAACCTAAAACAAATATGTATATTCTGCAACTCTATGTCTTTCAATACTTACTGTGTTCTGAGCATTGAAATGTAATACCAAGAACTACATCTAGTTCCACAATACAATAAGCACGAAATTTTAAACAAATATTTTTAACCTTATAAATTAGGCTTTAAGTATCATTTTAGAATAAATATTTTTGTACTGATGACTTTTTATGTTCAAGTGACATTTTAAATTTATTCCATAATATTCTTTTTCTGACGAAAGGACCTAAATACATATATTTTGCAATGGTAATTAAACTTTGTGTTTAAGATTTAAGGTTTATAATAAACTGAAGTCGTTAACATTATTAAACTTTTTTCTAAGAAATGAAGATGTTTTCGTAGCTGCAAACGTGGCCACTGGAGCGTCTTATTTTTGTTCCTGATCCTTAATCTAGTACTATTATTGATCGAAGCCTCTATACGATTTATCTTAAAAGAGGTTAATATGTTATAAAGATGACCTAAATTGAATTTAGAAAATTGAAATAATAGAACAAGGAACATTAGAAATATTAAAACATTTTATGAAGATTGAAATATAAAAGAACATAAAAAGTGGTGAAACAATAGCTTTAAATGTTGTTTCTCTTTATAGAGCAACTCAATTTGTGCTATAGTTTTACTAAGCTAAAGTGTATTTTGATGTAAATATAAAATAATACATTATATCTATATTAAATTTTCGCCACCAACAGAATTATCGAGCTGTGAGTGACGTCAGAAACCTGTGCGCTTGCAATTGGTTCAGAATATTGTTCCCTGACACTATCCTTAAAAACTATATCATTACAGAATCAGAGATACACACGTCAACTAGTTTCTCAAAAAACGCATTCATTAATTTCATTGAAATCTTAAGTCCACAAAATTCAATAGAAATTTCAAGTGCGGAAAACCTAATGCCGCTACAGACATCAATGAATAATTGAGACGTTATATATCAGTGATTCCTCCTCTTCTTTCAGTCGATCGCTCATGGCTGATCATCGTGATGCGTCCGCCTGCGACATTTTTGAAGTGAAAACTTCTTTAGAATCGTTGTGATTTCAAACCGGATGCAACGGAAAAAACGACAGGTAAGAGACACAAATACAAAAATGTGTAGGATGAAGCCAGCAAAGAATGAGACAGAAATATACATACTATTTAATACAGCGCCATCTGTGAGATTTTTTAATACTAACGTGTGTATGAAAGCTCTTGTAGTGAATTTTAATTTAGGATTATACGTGAAATTAAAATATCAATTCACAGAGGGCGCTACCTTACAATTATTTACTAATGACAAAATTTTACATATACTTAAGACGTTTAGGATAATTGTATTTTAATTTTGGAAGGTTTCACTTCTACCACGTGTGAATTGCACACATTTTGTTTTTTTTGTAATATGTAGCCACTTTTGTCGGTCAGTGGCACAGTGAAATGCTTGGCTCAGTCTCTGGTCCAGACACTCGGATACTTGGTCACGCGCCCGTGGTCATTTACAAATTCGAACTCTGAGAAATGTGCGTGACCACAGTGTACTCGCGGAGTCCGACGAGCTCCTAGACACGGACAGGATATACGGATACACAACTGGTGCGAATATGACTGTATACTACTAAAGTACGACTTAACTTACGATAGCACAATGTGGTCATTAAAATTGAAATGGTCTTCTGTGGAGTTTCCTTAGATTATCACTTTCATTTTAAGGTGCAAAGAAGGATAACTGTACGATTACTGATGCAATGTAAAGGGTGTTAACTGCCCTTTATTAATAAAACAAGTTAGTTCCTATTTACTCTCCGTATATTGTCACAAGTGTCTAACGTGTCGGGTGGGCTATGTACGACTGACCAATGCAAGCGATGTAGGTACAAATCCGCATGCGCCACTAAGCTGTGTCCCTACAATGACCAACAATAAAACAGTTACAATCATCATTATCCTGCCCTTCTCCCAGTCACCCGGGGTCGGCGCAACATGTTTTCTCCTTCCATACTCTTGTATCATATACCATTTCTTCGCTCACTCCCCTCTTACCCATATCGTCTGTCACGCAATCCATCCATTTCTTCTTAGGTCTACCTCTTCCTCTATATCCTTCCACATTCATAGTTAACATTTTTTTACCAACCTCATTTTCATTTCGTCTCATCACATGTCCATGCCATCCCAAACGCGCACTTCTAAGCTTCTCTGTCACAGGTGCCACTTTCATTAAAATTTAAATACTCTTCTATCGAGTTTCCTTAGATTATCAGTTTCATTTTAAGGTGCAAAGACGGATAAACATGGATAAGACAGTTTATGTGTGTAGGGCGCGTGTGTACCGACCAGCACGTGCAGGTGCGCGGTGTGGTCGCTGGAGTCGAGGCGGCTGTGGGCGCGGCACGTGTAGGCGCCGGCGTCCCCCGCGCGCGCCGCCCGCAGCCGCAGCGAGCCCGACCCCACCAGGTACAGCCGCGAGTCCAGGTCGCTGCGCGCAACCAATGGACATCCATATCAACCCTTCCAACTATTTCTAATTATTTTAATCAATTTCATTTAAGTTAAGACAAAATTAATAACAAGCATGCCAAAATCAGTATTAAATAGTAAATGCAGAGTTTTTTTTTATTGCTTGCTATGGGTGAACGAGCTCACAGCCCACCTGGTGTTAAGTGGTTACTGGAGCCCATAGACATCTACGACGAAAATGCGCCACCCATCTTAAGATACAAATTCTAAGATCTCAAGTATAGTTACAACGACTGCCCCACCCTTCAAACCGAAACGCATTACTGCTTCACAGCAGAAATAGGCGCGGTGGTGGTATCTACCCACGCGGACTCACAAGAGGTTCTACCACCAGTAGAGTTAATTTGAATAAACAAATAATTTTTTATTTAGTATTAATTTATGTTAACGAAGATAAAGATAATAAAAAGCAGTTGGAGATAGTGCAACACACCTCAAGTCGATAGCGACTCCGTTGTTGAGCCAAATGATCTCTGGTTTAGGGTTCCCGATGGCGGCGCAGTCCAGCGTCGCGGAGCCGCCTGCGACAACCGCGATTGTTACTGGGGCGGTCTCGATCAGGGGTGGAGTACAATTGGCCAGTTATATGGAACCTAGGTTCTCGCTTCTTAAGGTTGAATCATGTTTATTGCTGTACCGGTGTATGGTTGAGATACCATGTGTCCAGCGTTCACTCTTAACGGGAGCACTCATTCAACTTGGTACTTGTGGTCGACTATTTTATGTATTGATGGAGAAATAGAATTAAAAAAATTGAGTGCATTTTAAGAGACCTACACCCAGCATTACGAGGACACGGGTTGAAGAAGGTTTTATTTATTTATATCAGAAGTTGACCGAGCAGTCTCGTACTGCACTTAGTGCTCAGCACTTGCCCATGGACACTTACATGAATTACCTTAAACATGAGATCGAATGAGTTCCCTAATAAAATGTCTGTTGTATCATTGCCTACCAGCAACCAGTACTACGTGTATATTTCCTGACCTTCCATGACAGTGAGGGATTGCGGCATCGCGACGAACCTGGGGGCCGCCTCCGTGTTGGGAGTGTCAGCACTCACGCGTAGCTCTATCTCATCGCTTACCCTGTAGATACAGAATTAAATCAACTCATTATCACTACATAGTATAAAACAAAGTCGCTTTCTCTGTCCCTACATCTCTCTGTCCCTATGTATGCTTAAATCTTTAAAACTACACAATGGATTTTGATGCGGTTTTTTTAATAGATAGAGTGATTGAAGAGGAAGGTTTATATTTATAATAACATTCATTAAATAGTGGAGAAATCAATAATAAGTTACAGTTTCCGAAGCGAAGCGAGGGCGGGTCGCTAGTGAAGTCATATTTTATAAACGCCAACAAAAAAGGACTTCAGTCTTCCCTAACCCCCCTTCCCCAACCTGAATGTTCCTCAAAGATTCCTCAAAGACCTCTAAGAACTTTCGGCGAACCCGTTATATATGTACAGTAATATGATACAAACGCCTTGAGGATAACCATAATTACATGACGGACTAATTGAAGTGTGTGTAAGAACCCTCGGTGCTACACACACACAAGCGTCCTCGGTGATGCGAAAACGTGATCGTCTTGCTTTAGAAATAGGTTTCCGAACATACTACCGATACTATTCGATAGGAAATACTACTACTACTACTACTACTATAGATAATGGCGAAGTAGGTGGCTAGAATCTTCTCAGTGGGTCGCGTTTCCGATCCGGTGGTAGATTCTGCGAAGCACGACTCTTGCTAGGGTTCGTGTTAGCAGCGTCGTCAGGTGTGAACCCCGTCAGCTCACCTACTAGTTAAAGTTACGCTGATATAGCCTCTCAAGGCTATCAGCTTAGGTAGGAAAAGAAAAGTGGCTCGAGAAGACAGGAGTCACATTATTAAACAGGGAGATCAGTATGCTGATATTGCTTACCGATATAGATGAGGTGTGATAGAAACACGACATCTGTAGGAGGCGGCGTCGTGGTGCCGCAGCGGCTCTATCTCCAAGGCTCCGCTGGGCGTGATGGAGACGCGGGCGCTCTCCGTGCGGACCGGGGAGCCGTTCTTTAACCAGGTCACCTAGAGACCGGTCATGGTTAGTGCGTCTAGCCGCAAGTTTACTAGTATTGTGGCACTTGTGATAAAACGTATCGTTCATTGTTTTAGATCAGTTGTTGGACATTCCATATTGTCTTCACCAAGTGTTTTTATATAAAGTATTATCTATCTATATATATAAAAATGAATTGCTGTTCGTTAGTCTCGCTAAAACTCGAGAACGGCTGGACCGATTTAGCTAATTTTGGTCTTGAATTATTTGTGGAAGTCCGGAGAAGATTTAAAAGGTTTAGATAAATATGAAAATGTTCGGAATTAAATAAAAATAACAATTTTGTTTTCCCTTTGATGTGTCCCCCGTCGGACGGATTCCTTTTGTCTTTTATTTATCGATTGAGGCACTACGAAGTCTGCCGGCTCAGCTAGTTATATTATAATAAGCAAGGATTGCATATAACCACGACTGCTCTGCCAAGAGTAACCGACTATGATGCTGTTTATTATAGGCAATGTGAAATAAGAAGGGTCGTAAGAATGATTTCCTCGGGTTCTGTTGTATAAATTGTCAATGTTTTTTTTTTATTGGCCTTGTAGGCAGACGAGTGTACAAGCCCACCTGACGGTGAGTGATTACCGTTGCCCATGGACTTCAGCAATGCCAGGCCGCTGCCAACCGTTAGGTTGTTGTTCAATGTTCGTTCCTATCTCTTGACCTTCGGATCCTGTATGAATCACTTACATTGAGTTTGAGGAGGGGCGGAGTGTTGAGTAGCTTGGCGGCGCCGTACGCCCTCCTGTCGGTGTTGGCGGCGGGCACGACTCTGAGGGCCAGTCTCGGCGGGGCCTGTATCCCGCACGGCAGCAGCGCCACGCCCCCCACCGCGGACAGCACGCTGCGCGGGGTGCCCGACAACACTGGCACCTCTGTCAATGAAGAGAACACCATAACCATCATAACCATGAAACGTTTGCATGGTTACCGTAGAGCTTTACAATCTACATGAATTTAATTATTGTACCTTTACGTTGGGTTGGATTGGACAGCACCGCATGCTGCGTGCTGACGGCTGGGGACCGTCATTCTACTTATTTCTTTATTCATTCATCAATTTGATTTGATTTTCTTTATTGATTTAGGAAACCAACAGTAAAATAACAATCAAACAAGTTGCTACCATTAAACAACCCATGACTCGATAGTGATATAAAATAAAAAGGTGATTAATACTACTAATACTAGTATTGTACAACTATAAATCGGACCTAAATAACTTTACGAAATATTCCAAAATTCCATTTCTTAATTTTGCAAGTGATAAATAAAAGATGTGAACATTGGAGTAGTTCGCATCGTGTACCATCCAGTGCGCACTCGAGCTAAGGACATACCTATGAGCGTATATGACCTGTAAAATCCGCGTCATCATAGCTTTTAGACGAGTTAACACTTAACATCAGATAGGCCAGCCTATCTATACTAATATATAAGTCTACAGCGGTTTTTACCGATGTTTTGTTATAACTACTGAACCATGCATCCGATTGACTTGAAACTTGGTAACCATGTAGAAATACATGTACTTAATGGATATGCTAATATTTATATGAGTGTTGGATTCCCTAATAATAATGACAATAAATAATAAAACTAGTATCTACTTTATAATTTTTGAATAGATCGATGAATGCCAAAATCATTATTTCTAAAACAATTCAAAGTGTGGGTCAGAATCTGTACTAATGATGAATATATAACAAAAATCCCTTACCAGCTAAGAACACGGTGGCGGCTCTTGAGACGATGGTACCGATACCGTCCACGGTGGCCACACACTGGTACTGGCCCGCCAAGGACGCTGTCATGCTCTCTATCAGAAGGGAGCCGTTGAGGAGTTGCTTCCTGCAAGTTCAGGTATAATTGGTCAGACCCGGTCGAACTGACTGACGCACGATGGTATCTCTACACTCGAGGCTCTCGCGAATTTTAGACATTGCTTTAAAACTTTTAGGATATTGGATTGTTCTTTATAAATATTAATAACTAGCTGACCCGGCAGACTTCGTAGTGCCTCAATCGATAAATAATAGACCTAAACTTTTGTAAACTTAAAACAAACAAAAGGAATCAGTCCAACGGGGGGGGACATCAAAGGGAAAACAAAATTGTTATTTTCTATGTAATTCCGAGAATTTTCATATTTATCTACCTTTCAAACCTTCTCTGGACTTCCACAAATAATTCAAGACCAAAATTAGCCCAATCGGTCCAGCCGTTCTCTAGTTTTAGCGAGACTAACGAACAGGAATTCATTTNACTTAAAACAAACAAAAGGAATCAGTCCAACGGGGGGGGACATCAAAGGGAAAACAAAATTGTTATTTTCTATGTAATTCCGAGAATTTTCATATTTATCTACCTTTCAAACCTTCTCTGGACTTCCACAAATAATTCAAGACCAAAATTAGCCCAATCGGTCCAGCCGTTCTCTAGTTTTAGCGAGACTAACGAACAGGAATTCATTTTTATATATAGAGATAAGAAATCCGAAGTAACCCGAATAGTCAATAACTGAATAAAAAATTGAATATATGAAAGCTAGTTAAGGACACGATGTGCGTCGTTATATTTAGATGATTTCGATATTTGACGCACCTGGACTTATCGCTAATAGAGACGCCGTGGTCTCTGGTGGGCAGGGAACTGGCGCTGTACCGCCACGCCAGACGCACGGGCAGCTTGGAAGCAGCCGCGCAGAGAAGCAACGCATCTTCACCGGGAAGGACCACTGCGTCGCTTGGCTCCGTCGTGAACCTCACTCCGGGATCCTCTTCTCCTCCTGGAATTAAACAAGTACCCGGGTAACTAACATGTCATTGAATTGTCAAAGTAAATATGTTAGGAAGTCGTGAGAGCTCCTGAACAGATGTCACGTGAAACATGACTTAAAATAAAGAATAGTTTAAAAAAACAAAAAAAATACGCTTTTATAGAAAATAAATTTTAATAATTTTGAATTAAAAATAGTGTAAGAAATTATTTTTTTCATTAAATCATTTTTTCTTACACTATTATTCATTCAAATTTATTTTCTACTTTTTAGTTGGATTTTCGATAAAAGCGTATTTTTTTGTAGTTTTTTGAAACTATTATTTATTTTTCATTATTTAGTTGAATTTCAATTATTTCAATATATTTTTTTAATATTGAATTGTCATTGATCCATAATAAGTATGCCAAATTTCGAGTTAATCAGACAAATCCGGGGTCAAAACCATGTTCAAATATTCCGTTACATACTAACATACCTACATACGTCTGAAGCTTATAAAAGCGTATTAAAAACTTGAAACCACTAGCATCAGTCTCGTGCCTGCGATCTCGAGGCCCGGGTGATACCACCAAGTGACGAGCTCATTGTTTTATTGGCTAAAAGTGTTATATGGTGGATGTTGAGCTGGTAACTGTTTGCTGTTGATGAAACTGTCAACGATCGGGTGTGAAGGGAAGGATAGTCGTGATCCAATGTATGTCTATTTGTATATAGTATGTATAACATATGCCGTGCCTATTTCTGGAGCGAGGCATACATGCGTATCGCTCTAAAGGGTTGGATAATCGCTATAAACATACAATAAGCTTGAAACTTCGGCCTCATGTCTCAAGGGGGTCGGTGACAGGCAGTGTGGTGACACGATTTCACTTACGCAACGGTTGGCAGTGGCTTGGCTCTGCCCCTTGCATTACTAAAGTCCATGGGCGACGGTCACCACTCACCATGAGGTGGGCCGTATGCTTGTCTGCCTACAAGGGCAGTTTGAAGTCGTCGTGGCCTAAAAGATAAGACGTCCGGCGCATTCATGTTGAGATACATACTCAACAAATGTTCACGATTGACTTCGGTGAAGGAATAACATCGTGTAATAAAAATCAAACCCGCAAAAATTATAATTACTGGTGGTAGGACCTCTTCTGAGTCCACGCGGGTAGGTACCACCACCCTGCCTATTTCTGTCGTGAAGCAGTAATGCGTTTCGGTTTGAAAGGTGGGGCAGCCGTTGTAACTATACTGAGACCTTAGAACTTATATCTCAAGGTGGGTCGTGCATTTACGTTGTTGATGTCTATGGGCTCCAGTAACCAGTTAACACCGGGTGGGCTGTGAGCTCGTACACCCATCTAAGCAATAAATAAAAAAGAGCAATAATAACAAAAAAAACTTAGCGTTCATTTAACATATAAGTTAATTAGGGATTCATCGTCTGCTTCAGTGTTCGCGGTAACGGGAATATATCTGTATGCGTGGTACCGGTCAACTCCTCAGACCACACCAGACACGTCACCACGACTGATCAATGATCAACAAAATCGGAGTCACATCCTGACCTATAGACACGTAAATAAACATCGGTAGCATCCGACAGCCCGCATCGAGCGATGCAGATATCGTGACCATTAGCACAGACGACACGAGAATAATCGGACGATATTTTTGTTTGAAACTGTTTCATTCGTACGATATCATTCTTAATTCTACTGGTGGTAGGACCTCTGGTGAGTCCGCGCGGTTAGGTACCACCACCCTGCCTATTTCTGCCGTGAAGCAGTAATGCGTTTCGGTTTGAAGGGTGGGGCAGCCGTTGTAACTATACTTGAGACTGTAGAACTTATATCTCAAGATGGGTGGCGCATTTACGTTGTAGATGTCTATGGGCTCCATTAACCACTTAACACCAGGTGGGCTGTGACCTTGTCTACCCATCAAAACTATAAAAAAATGGCACTCAACACAAAGAAAAAAACATCATCACCTGGCCGAACTATTCAAATGCCAATCAATCAATAGTATTAATGACAATTTCTTGGATATATTAACGATCCTCGATACTATACTAAGTTTTCATAACAATTACATAGTTAACAGTTCAGAAAGGAATTTCGCGTTAAAGGAATTTATGTAATTACTGTTCAAAAGACGCGGTGGGAACCCGCACGGCCCGGTACCTCCGGCCTGCATATTGTTGCCGCCAAGTGGACATGCGTCTCCAAAACAGACGTTATTACAAATACAATTGGAATTTCGACCTCAAGTCCGGTTTGAAGTGGACGTCGTTATGATAGCCACCTTTCCATTCACGCACAAAAAACCAAAATCAATAAATCTGTCAAGATTCTGTTAACCATAAACACTCCAATATTTAGTTTTTTTTTTATATACTGAAAACAGACGTATGCACCTGCCAATTCACACTGTAGGTGCGATTATAATAATTTTATTGGTAATAATAAGTTGAGTGGAATTCAGAGCGAGAAGGCGCGCCGCTCCTCCCGGCCTGCAACCAAATCTCCAACCACTCTCAGGAGCTCCCGGTACCTCTTTGATACTAATCATTTAATTGTGTATGAATAAACATATTAACATTATAATGGATGTAAAAACAGAACTCTTTATGTGTGTACTAGCGACCCGCCCTCGCTTCGCTTCGGAAACTGTAATTCATTATTGATTTCTCCACTATTTAATGGATGTTATTATACATATAAACCTTCCTCTTCAATCACTCTGTCTATTAAAAAAAAACCGCATCAAAATCTGTTGCGTTGTTTTAAAGATTTAAGCATACATAGGGATATAGGGACTGAGAGAGTGACTTTGTTTTATACTATGTAGTGATGTACATATTATTGTGTAAGTTGATCATGTAGCACGATCGGAGCAGCGATTCCTTATAATTAAATGGGATTTGAAATTTTCAAATTACTTACATTAAATATATTTTTGTCACAAGTTATAAATATAATAAGTCGGCCCGTTCCCGTACAATGGAAACGCGCAACCGATAGACGTCAAACTACAAATAGAGAGCAGATGTTTGATTCACCATTTTTTTTTTTCATTTTAAACTTTTAAGTATTATTTGCTTTATAATGATAGATGGGGTGGCGACCCTTATATAGATTTATTGTCAGGAGTTATTCTTGACGGGATGTGGCGATGTGGGGTAGGCAGACTTCTTCCTTATGTTACAATATATATTTTGAAATGGATACATCAGTGGATCGTGTTCATGAGATCAAGTCTGACACACTTTTTTTAAATGCTCGTAACGGAGACCCCGTCCGCGACTCACTCTACATTTATACATATGTACTCGTATGTACATAGATTGGCAGAGTGCATATATACTTAATATGCATTATAAACTGAATGGCACCTTCCGCCTTGTGACATGACAACGAAGCCTCAATTATATCCGCTACCTTCACATCCCTGCGTATTTAAGGGCACGTACCAGTTTGTTTCTCAAGGGCTTATTATATACTAGCGACCCGCCCTCACTTCGCTTCGGAAACTGTAACTTATTATTGATTTCTCCACTATTTAATGGATGTTATTATACATATAAACCTTCCTCTTCAATCACTCTATGTATTAAAAAAAACCGCATCAAAATCCGTTGCGTTGTTTTAAATATTTAAGCATACATAGGGATATAGGGACAAAGAAAGCGACTTTGTTTTATACTATGTAGTGATGCGTCAAAGTGGGCGTCAGCAATCGGAATGACCAAATCTACCCATGAAGAGCAATAATAGTATTTTCCAGTGAATGAAAATAGCTCCACATAATAACAGAACAAGTAACAACCTCCGCTAAAAGGCTTGGAACATTAAACAGGCGAACTCCATTCGTCAGAGACGGCTTCTACATTATCCAAATGAAAGTTTAGTGGTTGCGGTGCCGCCTCCCACCTGCAGTCAGACGGTGACTTCAGCCACCAGGGGTACGCCCAGCCTTGCGACTCGTGTCATCATTTTGTAACAGCATCGTGTAGTTAAATTGAGGAGCATTTTTGTGTATTTACTATGCATAATAAGCGCTTACATCTTTTTTTTATTTTTATTGCTTAGATGGATGGACGAGCTCACAGCCCACCTGGTGTTAAGTGGTTACTGGAGCCCATAGACATCTACAACGTAAATGCGCCACCTACCTCGAGATATAAGTTCTAAGGTCTCAGTATAGCTACAACGGCTACCCCACCCTTCGAACCGAAACGCATTACTGCTTCACGGCGGAAATAGGCGGGGTGGTGGTACCTACCCGTGCGGACTCACAAGAGATCCTACCACCAGTGATTACGCAAATTACTATTTTGCGGGTTTGGTTTTTATTACACGATGTTATTCCTTCACCGTGGAAGTCAATCGTGAACATTTGTTGAGTACGTATTGGGATTCGAACACCGGTGCATCGCTTCAACACGAATGCACCGGACGTCTTATCCTTTAGGCCACGACGACTTCTCTCTATGTCGCGACCTGTTATTGGCCCAAGTAATCAGATGTTCCCGTGCAGCAATGGTGCGTTCTGGTTCGAAGGGCGAGCAGCCGTAGTACTATGATAATAAAATTCAGTCTTGCGTTATTACCTCTATGGATTCAGTACTGAGTGGTTAGTAACAGCTGAGTTGTGAGAACATTTAGGGGATCAAAATTTTAAACAGAACTACTGCGGTCCTCGGTCTGCTGTCGTTTGCTTTAAATAGAGAAACACGAATTTAAAAAACAAATACATTTTTATTTATATTATTTCCTTTCCAACTACAGCTAAAGTTTCCAACGCGAGCGTACCTATGGACAACCAAAAAAATCAAACCCGCAAAATTATAATTTGCCTCTTGTGAGTCCGCATGGGTAGGTACCACCGCCCTGCCTATTTCTGCCGTGAAGCAGTAATGCGTTTCGGTTTGAAGGGTGGGGCAGCCGTTGTAACTATACTGATACCTTAGAACTTATATCTCAAGGTGAGTGGCGCATTTACGTTGTAGATGTCTATGGGCTCCAGTAACCACTTATCACCAGGCGGGCTATGAGCTCGTCCACACAGCTAAGCAATAAAATAATAAAAAAACAACCTACTATGGTTTTATTACATTGTAGCATTGTGGGGCCTCTCCTCAATTCGAACCCTAATTGATTGAGTTTAATTCGGGTACCAGAATTAATTCGCAGAATTTTAGTTGAATTGTAGTGTGGCCATGTTGTGTCACATCGCAGAGGACACTTAGAGACTGTGTCGACACACTAACGCGGACTTACTGCAGACTTGTGCAGCACTAGAGATATGCGATGCGGTTTCTCGAGCTCAATTTGAAATGTTAATATTATGAAGTGAATTCGAAGTTGAGAACGTTGAATTGATAATAAATATTTTTTAAGGGATTTTATAACCTGGTAAGTGAGACCTTTAAGTCATGTCTTATTGTAATTGATATTCATATTTTTGTGAAAAATGATATTANGACTTACTGCAGACTTGTGCAGCACTAGAGATATGCGATGCGGTTTCTCGAGCTCAATTTGAAATGTTAATATTATGAAGTGAATTCGAAGTTGAGAACGTTGAATTGATAATAAATATTTTTTAAGGGATTTTATAACCTGGTAAGTGAGACCTTTAAGTCATGTCTTATTGTAATTGATATTCATATTTTTGTGAAAAATGATATTATGGAGTGAAATGAAATGAAGATGATTAATTTGAGACATTAATCAGCTGGGATGAAATTAAATGCAATGAAATGAGATGATATGTGATAAAATATAATCTCAGTAAAATGGTGGTCATTTACTAAGATTTTTTTCAGTGGACTTTTTGGAGGATCCCGAGAAATTACGTCCAGCGGTTTTGTTTCATTGTCCCACATTTGTGCACTTTCACGGATATTAAACAGTTAATAAACCACCATTATTACACATTTAAACCTGAAGAAACACTAAATAGACAAAATAAAACAAATCACATCACTTCACTCCTCGCGTTCCCGCCAATAAGTCCTGATAATAAATAAAACAATTCATTAGTGTAGACTTTCTACCAAAATCTTTACAGTCCTACTCTATCGACATCTCAGTTCTACATCTTTGATCTGATCATGAGCAGAAAATGTCGTGAACTTCCTTCCAGCAGCTGGCGACCGCGAATCTATATCTTATTATGTTAAAATTGGTTCTCTAAATTTCAGAATTACACCTGTAAATATTTCAGGCTAAACCATATTTTATTTTTAATACACTTTTATTAGCTTCAGAGGTATGTATGTTAGTATGTAACGGAATCTTTGAACATGATTTTGACCCCCTTCAAAACGTCGGATTAACTCGAAATTGGTGTACTTATTAAGGACCGTTGACAATTAAATTTAATTAAAAAAATTTAAATTCAACTAATAACTAAAAATAAACACTAGTTTAAAAAAATTAAACATAAGAAAAAATTATTTTATTGTAAAAAAAGCATGGGGTGCTGTTCAGGATATTATCAAAATAACCCCTCTACTCATAACTGTTCATAAAATATTTATAACTACTGATACCATGCACCCTACGCTTTTTTATTATAATAAAAAAAAAATTTCATACATTATTTTTAATTCAAATTTATTAAAATTTATTTTCTATTTTTTAGTTGGATTTGCTACAAAAGCGTATTTTTTTAAACTATTATTTAATTTTCGTTTTTTATTTATTCTAAGCATAGCACCCTGGAGGCTCAATAAAGATTTTCGCAGCACCCTGTATGTGACTAGTCGCAAAGGGCTGTTGACATGATTCTAATAGCACATGTCGCGTTAGTCGACGCGAGTGTTACTTCCACCGACCCGCCTCCACACGTCTGTTGTGTCACTTCACTAGACACCATCCTAGGAGAGGCTAATAGTTTGCGAGGCAGGGATTACAAACTTCAATTTTTTCTTCTTCTTCCTATTGGTACACTCTTGACAGAGTGGTCGTGGTCATGCATCAGTCGGATCCTGCGATACCGATGCTCTCGCGATGCGACGCCATGTGGCACGATGTTTCGCAGAGTGAGAGCAAACATTTATGTTGGAGTGAGTCACAGATTTTATGAGGTCGGTCCATCGTGTTGGAGATCGTCCGCGAGATCTTTTGCCCTCGACTTTCCCTTGCCTTTTTCTAAAGGCCTTTAAAATGGCGATTTGCGAAAACGGTACCTACAGTCGCGAAACTAAAAGGACTTGTAAAATGTCATTTGAAAAAGCATGGAAGGTTGATATGGAGTTCATCTCTGAGCTGCGTTGTACGCGCATAAATTAATTTTGAAAACTCTCTCTGTATAAAGGATACACTGGTAGAGGAGTGTGTAGGATGTGAGCGCGCAATGCGTCGTGTTGTCTATGGACCACGGGAGCCGCTCACGTCATTTGCATTGGATTTATTGATGAGTGACGCCAGTACGTTTTTATTCTAACCTTTGCCAAGATTTGTCATTACAATTTTTTATTTTTTTTCCTACCTATGCTCATAGCCTTGAGAGGCTATTTCAGCTTACCCTAACTTGTGTAGGTGAGCTCACGGGGCTCAAACCGGAGAATTGCTAACACTGACCCTAGCAAGAGCAGTGCTTCGCAGAATCTACCACCGGATCGGAAACGCGACCCACTGAGAAGATCAGGCGAGAAACTCAGTGGGCTGTGTCTGTGGGGTCATTCCAAACTTTGCTTTTTAACCATGCATACTTTTACCGTTAATGATATAGCGCAAAAGCCTCGTTTCCCATCCAATCTTTTTTAAAATCGACGAAAACGAAAACAACAAAACATCCATGTCAGATTACGTACAGATACAAAAGGCCGAGAACCCTTTGACTATCCCAGAAAAAACCAACGACAATTGTCAAAGACCGTTTCGGCGCTCTGGTTTCGCTGTGATTGGAAATGGCGGACTTCGGGTAATCTAGGCCGCTCGGGTACAATGCGAAATGATTTTTCTTTGAGAACGTTCTGTTGCTAGTTGAAAAATAAGAACAATACATTTTATTATTATCTGCCTTTGCCAAAACAGGCAGGGCATATGGTTAGAGGTAAAGATAAATGGAGCAAAATTGTGACACGATGGTATCCTAGAGAAAGCAAAAGGAAAAAAGGTAGACCGCAAAAAAGATGGGATGACGACATAAGACAAGTGGCAAGCGTCACATGGAACGGAGTGGCTCAAGAAAGACATGAGTGGAAAAGGTTGGAGGAGGACTTTGTCGATTGGCAAACAGATCCGCAGAAAATAAGAAAAATTCAAATAATAGGCTAGATTTAGGTTTAAATAAAATTTAAGTTTACTATATATTATATTGAGTGATGACCGAGCTTTGCTCGTTTTTTTTTTGATAACGCATAGTGTTGTGACTTTAAAGCGGTTAGTTGCCCTCAATTAAGAAAAATAGTATTATTATTCGCCAATAGATGTCGGGAAGAGTTGATTATTGGAAACACGAATAAAACAACATTTTCTGAAAATGAATCGTAGCTAGATCGATTTATCGCCCCCGAAATCCCCTGTATACTAAATTTCATGAAAATCGTTGGAGCCGTTTCCGAGATTCAGATTATATAGATATTAATATACAAGAATTGCTCGTTTAGAGGTATATGATATGGATCTGAATAAAAGGCTATTGAATTCAATTCAGTTACAAAAACAACTCACCCGTATCTTTTTCCCCCACCTATTCGCCGGTAGCCTAAGAGGCTATTCCAGTTAAGCCCGGATGGGTAGGTCAGCTCACGGACTGAACTTGAGAGAATTTGCTAACACTGGCCCTAGCAAGAGCAGTGCTTCGAAAAATCTACCACCGGAACGGAATCCTGACCCACTGGGAAGACCCGGCGAGAGAAACTCAGTGGTATTTTATATACGAATGCTGTATTAGAATGAAGCGCTTCGTCACGTACGCAATTAGGACGTAGGTACTTACCGGCCTCAGCTGGAATATGAGCCGAATAAATAGCAGAAAACATATACATCTTTTTTTATTTTATTATTATTGCCATTGCGGACAGACGAGCATACGGCCCACCTGATGGTGAGTGGTTACCGTCGCCCATGGACTTCAGCAATGCCAGGGGCAGAGCCGAGCCGCTGCCTACCGCTTAATACTTTCCACAAACCTCTTTTAAAGAAGGACATGTCATAGCGCTCGGGAAACACCGTGGAGGGGAGCTCATTCCATAGCCGGATGGTACGTGGCAAAAAAGATCTCTGGAAACGCACTGTGGATGAACGCAGCGGTTCCAGATAATATGGATGAACTCTGCTCCGATGGCGGGAGGTGCGATGATAAACAGGAGATGAGGGGATCATCTCTCAAACAATTCTATATATTTACTCGAAAATAATTACCCTCCGAATCCGATAAAAGCGTACACATATCCCAGCGCTCCCAGAGCTTTCACAACTTTTTCATTAGCTATATATGTCAAAAGCAATTTTCCGCCTCCATAAACAAACTTTTGTACCTACGTAGAACAGTGAAATTAAACAATCCGCGCTCCGAGGGATACCCACGTTNATCTCTCAAACAATTCTATATATTTACTCGAAAATAATTACCCTCCGAATCCGATAAAAGCGTACACATATCCCAGCGCTCCCAGAGCTTTCACAACTTTTTCATTAGCTATATATGTCAAAAGCAATTTTCCGCCTCCATAAACAAACTTTTGTACCTACGTAGAACAGTGAAATTAAACAATCCGCGCTCCGAGGGAAGCCCTCGTTTTCAAACTTTGCTATCATCAACTTGAGCGAATTGAAAACACATCTCCGACAAATACATTTGATTGATCGATTTAATATCAGGCATATCATCGAAGTAGATCGTTATACGGAGTTCGAAAGAAAATTGTTTATATCAGAATGCGTAGTCATGGCTCAGCCGTGTCGAGATTTTCAAACAAGAGATCGAATGTTATATAATAAATAGTCAGAATTAATTTCCGGTAATTACGTATCGAGAATTTCACATAATCTTAAAAATGAATTGCTGTTCGTTAGTCTCGCTAAAATTCGAGAACGGCTGGAGATTTGTGGAAGTCCAGAGAAGGTTTAAAAGATAGATAAATATGAAAATGCTCGGAATTAAATAAAAATAACAATTTTGTTTTTCCTTTAATGTGTCCCCCGTCGGACGGATTCCTTTTGTTTGTTTTAAGTTTATTTTATACAAAAAGTTTAGGTTTTTTATTTATCGATTGAGGCACTACAAAGTCTGCCGGGTCAGCTAGTAAAATATATAAATCTGCAGTGGTTTTTACGGATGTTCCGTTATAACTACTGAACCATGAATCCGATTGACTTGAAACTTGGTATCCATATAGAAAATACATGTACTTAATGGATAGGCTAATCTAATATTTATATGAGTGTTGGACTCCCTAATAATAATGACAATAAATAATAATGTTAATTTTAAATGGTCCAGCGAAGCGGGCGAGTACGGCTAGTTTCTCATAAAACAATATTTTATTATAAAATTAAATCGTTATCATCCTTATCGTGAAACTATTCTCTTGTACAAATAACTCAATCACTCCACTACCGAATCCCACTCAGGTGCGATAGTCGACTGACAAATCATATTACGTGTGGAAGTGGTTCCAAATAAAGAGCTGATTGAGGAAATGCGAAGGCTTTGTACTGGAATGTGCGGAGATTGACTTAGTAATACATCGATTAGGTGGAAGTAAGGGTCTTGGGTGAACGAAGAGTAAATTGTATAGTTTTAGTGCTCAGATCTGCGAAAACAGTCGCCGTAAACATGGACCCACAAGATCTTTTATGTCATTCTAATTATCTATATATTAATACGTGAAGCAAAAACTTTGGATCCCTTTTTACAAAAATTGCGCAGACGGAGGAGTATGAAATTTCCCACACTTATAGCGAATATAGAGAAGAAGTGCACAATGCTAATATATTTTTAAAATAATGCTTAAAAGATACATTAAATCGATAAAGAAAACATTACACACACTACCATGTATTTGACACACACACGCATGCATACTATTTGTTTATTGTCAAACTTTTCTTTGCATTCTGTCAGTTATAGTCTGTCAAATTGAGAATAGATTAAATATTGTTTTCTTTTTATTAATATTTGTCTAAAGTGTAGTCTTGACGAAATCTCTGATTATAGAAGTATAATAGTCCTTGACAATAGAATCATAATAGTGTACAAACTTTTAATTTCTATTAGTTATAGTCGAATTTCGACTACCAGGGGACCTCTAGTTAATAACAATTACGAGTTGTTTTGCACAAATCAATAACAGGCTACGTTTTCCAAAGAAAATAATATTTAAATACATAATGATAGCTAGTTTTAAGTGCTCAAAACCAACTGAAGCGTCTTGTACGATGTGTTCGCGAACTAATCCCACAGTGTAAGACGAAATTTAAATCACAAAAATTTATATGTATTAAAAAAATATTTTTGCTTTTGCAGGCACACGAGCATATAGCCCCACTGATGGTAAGCGGTTAGCGTCGCTCATGGACGCCAGCAATTCCAGAGGCAGAGCCAAGCCGCTGCCCACCCGCTGTTGACAAATATGACAATTTTGCCATATTTGTCAACAGCGGATACTATGATTGATCTTGAGCACTCTCATTGTACCAGTGAGTTAGCTCTCTGAAACAGTCCCGCGTGTCAATATTAGATCAGACGTCATCACTATAAAACTGAGGCTTCGATTTTACGGCACAAGGTAGTGTTGTTGCATTGTTGTAATGTTTATTGGTACTGGTCACCACAGAACACACCCGTTCCCTCATCTATTCTTCTTCCTCATCGTTTCCTCACTGCTGAGGATCGCGAGCATATGTGACTTTCCACCAAAATGTTCGATCATGGGTGGAATGGATCGCATGGTATAGGCTACCAACAACCGCTTCTTTAACAAGATCTGACCATCTGGCTGGTGCCCACGGCGCGCTTGCCTTCTCTGCGACCCAAAATTATAAGCCTCTCCAATTCATGTCTGGGAGTATCTCTCTCTCTCTTCGATCGGTCCATCACTGCTGAAGATCGTGACTCCGTCCGATTCCGTCAATCAGCTGTCTCCATCGATCCCGTTCTGTAGCTTGGTGGAGTGCGTCGCTGACAGGTACCCTCAGTTCCTCCGCCATTTGGTCCGACCATCGTTTGGGAACTCTACCCCTAGGCTTTTTCCCTCTAGTCACCACAAGGCTTTCCAAATTGCTGGTATCCCTGCGTGCAAAATGACCAAAATACCGCATCTGATATATATCACAACAAAAACGAAAAGGTTTTCTGTACTTCACCCTTAGAATAATTACACATAGAACGATAGTTCTCTTCAAAGCGGTCTGTCAAAAGTGAGGCAAAAATATAATCTATGTGTGCGTAAGGTACTTGTATTTACGCTCGACGAAACGCACACAGTGAAAAAAATAATGTTGCCAATTTCTCTAAAAATAGGGAAGTTGTAACTATTACTTGTGATCACAGAACAAATGTGATTATTAGATTACNCATAGATTATACACTTAATATATTTGAGAGCTATACAATACTATACATTTTTCAACCATGTTTTTTTGGTTTTATTTGTGTAATAGTATGTTCAGTAGGTCTGAGAATCGGCTACTATCTATTTTTCATACCCCTAAGTGAAAAGGGTTGTTCACCCCAAACATTTATTTTTTATTTTAATTTTTTGGATATTTTTTTTTGTTTATAATGAGGTATTATGTGGTTAAATGAGGTTTTTTTTTCTACAGTAGAATTTCCTTAGAAATCTTATTTAAGGCAACACAACGTTTGCCGGGTCAGCTAGTGCTAATATATTTTTAAAATAATGCTTAAAAGATACATTAAATCAATAAAGAAAACATTACACACACTACCATGTATTTGACACACACACGCATGCATACTATTTGTTTATTGTCAAACTTTTCTTTAAAGTCTGTCAGTTATAGTCTGTCAAATTGAGAATAGATTAAATATTGTTTTCCTTTATTAATATTTGTCTAAAGTGTAGGTAGTCTTGACGAAATCTGTGATTAAAGAAGTTTAATAGTCCTTGACAATAGAATCATAATAGTGTACAAACTTTTAATTTCCATTAGTTATAGTCGAATTTCGACTACCAGGGGACCTCTAGTTAATAACAATTACGAGTTGTTTTGCGCAAAGCAATAACAGGCTACGTTTTCCTACGAAAAATCTTATACCTTTAAACGAGCAATTCTTGTATATATATAATCTGAATCTCGGAAACGGCTTCAACGATTTTCATAAAATTTAGTATACAGGAGATTTCGGGGGCGATAAATCGATATACCTAGCTACGATTTATTTTCAGAAAATATTGTTTTATTCGTGTTTTCAATAATCAACTCTTCCCGACATCTATTGGCGAATAATAGTACTATTTTTCTTAATTGAGAGCAACTAACCGCTTTAGACACAACAAGATGGCGTTATAAAAAAAAAACTATCAGTTTCAGTAGTCATCATCTAGTAATATTTAAATACTTAATGATCATTTGAGGTCCCCAAATCTATTGAAGCGTCTTGTACGATGTGTTCGCGAACTAATCCCACAGTGTCGGACGAAATTTAAATCGCAAAAATTTATATGTACTAAAAAAAAAATTTTACCTTTGCAGACAAACGAGCATATAGCCCCACTGATGGTAAGCGGTTAGCGTCGCTCATGGACGCCAGCAATTCCAGAGGCAGAGCCAAGCCGCTGCCTACCCGTTGTTGACAAATATGACCATTTTGCCATATTTGTCAACAACGGATACTATGATTGATCTTGAGCACTCTCATTATACCACTGAGGTAGCTCTCTGAAACAGTCCCGCGTGTCCATTTCAATATTAGATCAGACGTCATTACTATTGAACTGAGGCTTCGACTTCCGTCAACCAGCTGTCTCTAACGATCCCGTTTTATAGCTTGGTGGAGTGGAGGGAAGATCGAGGGAAAGAGATCGCGCGGGCGCAGTCCGACAAGGTGGTTCAACCAAATCCGCACCACACTAGAGATCCTATTCCACGACGCCCTTCATGCGGCCAATGATCGGAGGCGCTGGCGGGACATCACAAGGAGTAAAATCATGTCGAATTATAATGGTCACGACCCTCAGCGGTGAGAGTGCGTCGTTGACAGGTACCCTCAGTTCCTCCGCTATTTGGTCCGACCATCGTTTGGGATCTCTAGAGGAAATCGCCGGACATGCTCCGCCCTCCACTGGGGATGGAGGGCGGGGCATGTCAAAGCCGAACTGACTAAAACCTCCTGTCACTCAACAACCAACGTCCAAACCTCGCATGAGACAGAACTCATGAAAAGGCAAAGGGAGGAAAGTGAAGCGTTTAGTGCGGAGCACATCTCTCCCATCACCCTCCCCCTCGGGACGCGGGACTGGCGATCGTCGGCGCCACGACCACCAGCCCTCTCGGTCGGCAGGCTATCCAAAGCCCGCCTAGATGGCGCCGGTTAGAGTGAGTGACCTCTACCCTTAGGCCTTTTTCTATTTTACCAGTAACCGTAAGGCCTTCCAAATTGCTGGTATCCCTGCGTCCAAAATGACCAAAATACCGCATCTGATATATATCACAACAAAACGAAAAGGTTTTCTGTACTTCACCCTAACAGGCTCGAATCACGTCACACGCAATAATACCCTTTTCATTCCGCCAATATCGTATGTAAAGACGTGTTGAAGGATCCGGGTCAAACTTGATGGAAGCCATTTCCTGAGTCCGGACACACTGGCCAGCGACGTGAAGCGGTATCTTGTGTGTTTTGTCCGTTCTTCGGAAAAGAGCTTTCGCTGAAAAATGTATTGTGCGTGTTGAGGTACGTAAAGGATGGAATTTTTCAGGTGACTCACTTAGTTCCTTTTTTTTTGATAACGCCATCTTGTTGTGTCCTTGAAGCGGTTAGTTGCCCTCAATTAAGAAAAATAGTATTATTATTCGCCAATAGATGTCGGGAAGAGTTGATTATTGAAAACACGAATAAAACGAACATTTTCTGAAAATAAATCGTAGCTAGATCGATTTATCGCCCCCGAAATCCCCTGTATACTAAATATAATGAAAATCGTTGGAGCGGTTTCCGAGATTCAGATTATATATTTTTTTTTTATTGCTTAGATGGATGGACGAGCTCACAGCCCACCTGATGTTATGTTGTTACTGGAGCCCATAGACATCTACAACGTAAATGCGCCACCCACCTTGAGATATAAGTTCTAAGGTCTCAGTATAGTTACAACGGCTGCCCCGCCCTTCGAACCGAAACGCANGAAAATCGTTGGAGCGGTTTCCGAGATTCAGATTATATATTTTTTTTTTATTGCTTAGATGGATGGACGAGCTCACAGCCCACCTGATGTTATGTTGTTACTGGAGCCCATAGACATCTACAACGTAAATGCGCCACCCACCTTGAGATATAAGTTCTAAGGTCTCAGTATAGTTACAACGGCTGCCCCGCCCTTCGAACCGAAACGCATTACTGCTTCACGGCGGAAATAGGCGGGAATATTATATACATATATATTAATATACAAGAATTGCTCGTTTAAAGGTATAAGATGTTTTTCTGTCAACATGAGTTTGATGCTGGTCAAGAAATGTATGAATTAACTCGATCGTCAACCTAACGATGGGCAATTAATGTGTAAGTACATACGCAAGTACGCATATAAACTGTCACAATAACCATCAAACAATCAATGTGTTAAGAGAGAGAGATGTTTATTATAAGAGTATACCGGCGGAGTTAATGTCAGCTAATTCATAATATTGACTTTTATTGTATAACGTAAGCTATTATATAACGGTAGGCAGCGGTTCGGCTCTGCCCCTGGCGTTGCTGAGGTCCATGGGCGACGGTAACCACTCACCATCAGGTGGGCCGCATGCTCGTCTGCCTAGAAGGGCAATAAAAAATTCAGACATTTTTTCCCTTAAAATAGATTATTTAAATAATATGTATACAAACATTGGAACAAAAGTAAGTCACTTGATGTCCTTTTAAATTGTAAACATCCTCTGCCTCTTTTCAGCCGTAGGAATACATCTGCCCGAGAGTATGCAATAGTCCTCAACAATACTACCAACGCTCGGTCAATAATAATAAAGAGTTGTGTATAACATATGTAAATATTGGGCTAGCGATGTGAACATGATCGAGGGACTAATGTTCTCTTGTTTTTTTACGTTTAAACAAAAGTTTAAAAGTTGAATGTGATCAAGAAAACGAATGAAAGGTTTGCAGGGTTTTCAACCTATTTTTTTAACAAAAATTGACTCGATCTCTATGGAAGAGAACTGCTGCACCAAGATGAACATTGCACCACACTAGTGCCCAACATCGGGGGGCCTGACCAGGTGACGCGCCGTCTCTATACAGGAGTGGTGCGATCAATGGCCCTATACGGGGCGCCCGTGTGGGGCCAGTCCCTGGCCGTGGGGGTGGCGAGGCTGCTGCAAAAGCCGCAACGCACCATCGCGGTCAGGGTCATTCGTGGTTATCGCACCATTTCCTTCGAGGCGGCGTGTGTACTGGCTGGGACGCCGCCTTGGGTTCTGGAAGCGGAGGCGCTCGCCGCTGACTATCAGTGGCGGGCTGACCTTCGTGCCCGGGGCGTGGCGCGTCCCAGCCCCAGTGTGGTCAGAGCGCGGAGGGCCCAATCTCGGCGGTCCGTGCTGGAATCATGGTCCAGGCGGCTGGCCGATCCTTCGGCTGGTCGTAGGACCGTCGAGGCGATTCGCCCAGTCCTTGTGGATTGGGTGAATCGTGACAGAGGACGCCTCACTTTCCGGCTCACGCAGGTTCTCACTGGGCATGGTTGCTTCGGTGAGTTCCTGCACCGGATCAGAGCCGAGCCGACGGCAGAGTGCCACCATTGTGATTGCGACTTGGACACGGCAGAGCATACGCTCGTCGCCTGCCCCGCATGGGAGGGGTGGCGCCGTGTCCTCGTCGCAAAAATAGGAAACGACTTGTCGTTGCCGAGTGTTGTGGCATCGATGCTCGGCGACGACGAGTCGTGGAAGGCGATGCTCGACTTCTGCGAGTGCACCATCTCGCAGAAGGAGGCGGCGGGGCGCGT